>JARQOD010004982.1:0-50999 GCA_033576555.1 Oophaga sylvatica
CTAGGATTTCTTTAGGTGTAGGGGGGCCAGAGCGGGCAAGAGATTGTATATGGGAGGTGAAGGAGAGATTGGTGTCAAACATAGCACCCAGACAGCGAGCCTGCTGCGGGGGTGTTATTATGGTGCCGCCACGGAGAGGGAAATGTCAGATTTAGGGAAGTTTAGTAGACGGCGGGGGCAGAAGGAGTTCAGTTTTGGAGAGGTTAAGTTTCAGACAGAGAGCGGACATGTGTTGGAGACTGCAGACAGACAGTCATTTGGCGTTCTGTAGAACAGCGGGGGTAAGGTCGGGGGATGACCTATTAGTTGTGTGTCATCAACATAAAGTTGGTACTGAAAGCCAAATCTGCTGATGGTCTGTCCAATTGGGGCCGTTGTAGAGAGAGAAGAGAAGGGGGGCCAAGGATGAGCCTGGGGTACACCGACATGTGAGAGGAAGAGGAGATGACGTGGAGCCAGGAAACGAAACACTGAAGGAGCGGTCAGAAAGATAGGAGGAGAACCAGGAGGAGAACATTGTCCTTAATACCTAGTGACTGGAGCCTAAGGGTGGAGATTATCAGCCCACCTCTGGCACCGAGGGGGGGGGGGACCTAGCAGGTATAAGAACTGTGAGCGGATGGCAGACCCTAGTCATTCTCACAGAATTCAAGACAATGAAGATCTAAGAAGGAACAAGGGACAGATCTGCCAAGGGAGCAGCGGCACAAGTTTTGGGAGACTGTCCAGCAACTAAGATTCTCACCTGTGGATCGCAGAGCTCCCTGCTCCACATGCAACCTACAACCTGGCAATTTGACTCTAGCTAATACCTCAAAGCCTTGTACCTTATTGTTGTATTTCACTCTGACTGCAAATCCACTGTAATTCCGTTGTATAGCTTACTGTTTATTTCTGTAATTATCTAGTGCGCCCTTAAGGCAATTTAAACCATAAAATTAATTTTGGGCTGATGCTTTTACTCTGATCACGAATCTTAGAATACCAGTGGGTAACAGGACATCCTCCCGGCGGCCATTTGCTCTAGGTGCAGTTCCCTTACTAACCTGAGAGACAAAGGGGGCGCCGGAGAGCTGTGCCTGTGTAGTTAAGTCACATTGGTGACGCTGGAAGGATGGGGGGTGTCCTTCACACTGGCACTCAATTAATTTGATGAATAATCGAGAATTTTATTTTACAGTCAGTGGTATAATTATCAGATATTTCGGTCCTATTTGACCTTATCAGTGTACGACTGCTGTGTAAGATGGAGTAAAGATGTGGAGAACAGGGTAAATAATCCCTGTAAACTTAATTTTGATATTTGGTAAAATTAACACAAGCAGAAGGTGCCTTAGGCTGGAGTCACATGCATGGTCTAAAAAATCGGACCGTTTTTGACGGCCGATAATCGCACAAATGTTTACTGAACATTGATCCGTCTGTCATCCAATTGGAATGCGAGGATGCGATTTTGTCGCATCTGAGCGTACGTTTGACATCCGTTTTGACATCCGTCTGGCGAGATTTTGTCGGTGGCTGCAAAAACAACACATATAATGGATCCAAATGATAGTTTTTAAATCACAAAAGAAAGAATTGATATATACACATAGAATACACACATTATATATATTTATATTATATATTAACAGGTCCTTCTCAAAAAATTAGCATATAGTGCTAAATTTCATTATTTTCCATAATGTAATGATTACAATTAAACTTTCATATATTTTAGATTCATTACACACAACTGAAATTTGTCAGATCTTTTATTGTTTTAATACTGTTGATTTTGGCATTACAACTCCTGATAAACACAAAAAACTGTCTCAAAAAAATTAACATATTTCAACGTCCAATAAAATAAAAGTGTTTTTTAAAAACAAACAAAAAAACCATCAAATAATAATGTTCAGTTATGCACTCAATACTTGGTCGGGAATCTTTTGCAGAAATGACTGCTTCAATGCGGCGTGGCATGGAGGCAATCAGCCTGTGACACTGCTGAGGTGTTATGGAGCCCAGGATGCTTCGATAGGGCCTTAAGCTCATCCAGAGTGTTGGGTCTTGGTCTCTCAACTTTCTCTTCACAATATCCACAGATTCTCTATGGGGTTCAGGTCAGGAGAGTTGGCAGGCCAAATTGAGCACAGTAATACCATGGTCAGTAAACCATTTACAGTGGTTTTGGCACTGTGAGCAGGTGCCAGGTCGTGCTGAAAAATGAAATCTTCATCTCCATAAAGCATTTCAGCCGATGGAAGCATGAAGTGCTCCAAAATCTCCTGATAGCTAGCTGCATTGACCCTGCCCTTGATGAAACACAGTGGACCAAACACCAGCAGCTGACATGGCACCCCACACCATCACTGACTGTGGGTACTTGACACTGGACTTCAGGCATTTTGGCATTTCCTTCTCCCCAGTCTTCCTCCGACTCTGGCACCTTGATTTCCGAATGACATGCAAAATTTGCTTTCATCAGAAAAAAGTACTTGGGACCTTAGCAACAGTCCAGTGCTGCTTCTCTGTAGCCCAGGTCAGGCGCTTCTGCCGCTGTTTATGGTTCAAAAGTGGCTTTACCTGGGGAATGCGGCACCTGTAGCCCATTTTCCTGCACACGCCTGTGCACGGTGGCTCTGGTTGTTTCTACACCAGACTCAGTCCCACTGCTTCTCTAGGTCCCCCAGGTCTGGAATCGGTCTTCTCCACAATCTTCCTCAGGGTCCGGTCACCTCTTCTCGTTGTACAGCGTTTCTGCCACATTGTTTCCTTCAACAGACTTCCCATTGAGGTGCCTTGATACAGCACTCTGGGAACAGCCTATTTGTTGAGAAATTTCTTTCTGGGTCTTACCTCTTGCTTGAGGGCGTCAATGATGGCCTTCTTGACATCAGTCAGGTCGCTAGTCTTACCCATGATGGGGGTTTTGAGTAATGAACCAGGCAGGGAGTTTTTAAAAGCCTCAGGAATCTTTTGCATGTGTTTAGAGTTAATTAGTTGATTCAGAAGATTAGGGTATAGGTCGTTTAGAGAACCTTTTCTTGATATGCTAATTTTTTGAGACAGGTTTTTTGTGTTATCAGGAGTTGTATGCCAAAAATCATCAGTATTAAAACAATAAAAGACCTGACAAATTTCAGTTGGTGTGTATTGAATCTAAAATATATGAGAGTTTATTTGTATCATTACATTATGGAAAATAATGAAATTTAGCACACTATAGCTAATTTTTTGAGAAGGACCTGTATCATTACAGACCAAAAGTTTGGACACACCTTCTCATTCAACGATTTTTCTGTATTTTCATGACTATGAAAATTGTAGAATCACATGAAGGCATCAAAACTATGAGTTAACACTGTGGAATTATAATTAACTTTACAAAAAGTGTGAAACACTGAAAATATGTCTTATATTCTAGGTTCTTCAAGTAGCCACCTTTTGCTTTGATTACTGCTTTGCACACAGAAAAGGTGAACGGATGGACTCTACATGCTGGTTCCCACAGTGAAGCATGGAGGAGGAGGTGTTATGGTGTGGGGGTGCTTTGCTGGTGACACTGTTGGGGATTTATTCAAAATTGAAGGCATACTGAACCAGCATGGCTACCACAGCATCTTGCAGCAGCATGCTATTCCATCCGGTTTGCGTTTAGTTGGACCATCATTTATTTTTCAACAGGACAATGACCCCAAAACACACCTCCAGGCTGTGTAAGGGCTATTCGACCAAGCAGGAGAGTGTTGGGGTGCTACGCCAGATGACTAGCCTCCACAGTCACCAGACCTGGACCCAATCGAGATGGTTTGGGGTGAGCTGGACCGTCACCGCTTCAATTTTTGAATGAATGAAAATTCATTTTAATGAAATAAATACACTTTTTTTGACCATATTTTATTGTTACTGGTAATCTTGCAAAGCCCTTGTTCTCCTGTAATAAAAAAAATAATGAAACAATATTATTCTTACCTCTCCGGCGCTCAGTCAGGTCGTCAGGTCCCACGCTGCAATCCATCTGTAGGGCTAACATGTTTACAGTGAGGACGGAGCTAATGCTTGCAGCCTCGATGTAAACCCCGAATGAATGAGCTCATCTCCTTGGCTCACAGGAGAGGAGTGATAGCTGGGAAGCTTATTGAATGTTTCCCACGCTATCAGTTCACTTCAGGTCAGCCGGGGACTCCGCACAGCATCAGTGACGTCAGAGGGAGTCCCCGACTAACCTGAAGTGAATGATAACCGTGGGAAACAATCAATTAGGCTTCCCAGCTAATCAATTCTTACTGTGAGGCTGCAGCATTAGCTCCGGTCCTCGCTGAACACATTTTAAAACCCTTTCAGTGGATTGCAGCATGGGACCTGACTGAGCGCCGGGAGGTAAGAATAATGTTGTTTTATTTTATTTTTTTTTTTTACAGGAGAAGAAGGGCTTCGCAAGGATTACCGTACAATAAATATGGTCAAAAACTTTGCATTTTGTTTCATTAAAATGATTTTTTATTAATGTGTGTGTTGGTTTTTTTTCATTTTATACAATAGGATTAATAATTGATAGTTGTCTAATTGAAACTCTCAATTATTAACCTGGCTTAAAGTCACCTTTCAATAGCAAGGTGGCCTTAACCCATTATTAACCACCGCTTACAGGGCAATGGGAATAGATGGGTTTAAGTGCCAGAAAAGGCGATCTAATCATAGATGTGCCTTTTTGGGGTGGCTGGGGGCAGATGTTAGTAGCAGGGGGTCACAAAAAAAAATGACCCTCCCTAAGCTATTATTATCTGCCCCACTCACTGGCTTTCCCTGTCTGGTGGAGAAAATACCCACGGGAGCCACGCATTTTTTTACACGAATTTACACATTTAATTAACCCCTACATGTATGAAATTTTGCACACATAACTCATGTAATTGTTAGTGAAAAACCATATATCAAACTACATGAAATGACATGGTTGCTGTATGTAAACCATGTGTCATTTCATGTCGGGTTCTGTAATTTCACAGAGCGGCAATTGAATTAACGGCTATTATACTATGTAGAAGTGTATGAACTATAAATAACATATATATATTATATATAATATTATATATATTATGTCACAATGACATATATATATATGTATTGTATGTGTGTATATGTATTGTTTCTATTCTTTTTAAAGCTGTCAGTGTGATTTTACAGTGTAGCCGGGGATGAATTGCCGGCTTTTCTAAAGGACACCGGTGCGATTTTCTCGCAAGTCACACGTGTGGTCCGTTCGTAATCCGATTTTTCATCGCACCCATAGACTTGCATTGGCGATTCTCGACCGATAATCGGTGACAGTTTCGGTCCGAGGAAAACGGCAGAGAAAAAAATCGGATGTGGGAGCTGCTCCATAGATTAACATTGGTCCGAGTGCAATGCGATATTTCATCGCATTGCACTCTCTGTTTTTGTTGCCAGTGTGACCCCGGCCTTATGCTAGTAAAGGTATTGTCAGGCTCTGGCAGCTACTAGCTGTGGATGCCGCGTCAGACCTGAACACACGCTAGACTCCACAGTTGCGTTCTGTTCAAGGCATACTTAAGAGCCTGACAAAACCTTTACCAGCATAAGGCCCTTCCTACTTGGTGTTATAATTACCAAATATTAAATTTACAGGGATTATTTACTCTATTCTCCACATCTTTCCTTCATCTTACACAGCAGTCGGTACACTGATGAAGGTCAAATAGGACCGGAACGTCTGAAAATTATACACTGACTGTAAAATAAAATTCTCAATTATTTATCAAACTAAGTTGAGTGCCAGGTGTTATTTACAGTATAATCACTATTTGGTTTGAGACCCTACCTGAGCACCACATCAGTAGTGCCCATCTCTTCTCTTATCGCTGTTTATCAGTAGGGAGAGAGTTAGGGCTGGAAGAGAAGTTATTCTGTGCTTGTGCTGATAGCAATGTGCTGTACAGTTAGTGTGCAGTGACAGGGGGAGGATTTTCTTGTGTGCAGCTGCGCTGGTTATTAGGCTGCTGTAGCTGTATTGCTGTATGTACACTGCTGTGCAGATGCTTTTTACACACACTAATACTTTTTTCTTTTTTTCAGACAGTTACGAGCATTCATTTTTTCCACACACGTATAGAGCTGTACGCTCTCACACACTACCGTGTACCGGCTGGTATCACGGACAAATACATGCTGACTTATCTGTGTGTGACTCCGGAAATATACACGGAGATTTAAATTTTCCCCAAAACGTGTACAGCTGTCCGCTTCTGATACAGTACCGTATATCTGCTCTTTGTATTATGGTCAAATCCTACTGAGTGAGCGTCTGTGTTGACTCAGGAAATATATACGGAGATTAAAATTTTCCCCTAAACCATTATACAGCTGTCCGTTCTGAACCAGTACGTTTTATTGCTCTTTGTATTACGGTCAAATCCATACTGAGTGAGCGTTGTGTGTGACTGCGGAAATTATATACGGAGATTTTAAATTTTCCCAAAACCATATACAGCTGTCCGCTTTCTGATACAGTACGTATATCTGTCTTTGTTTACGGTCAAATCCTTACTGAGTGAGGTCTGTGTGTGATCCAGAATATATACGGAGATTTAAATTTTCCTCAAAAACCTATACAGCTGTCCTTCAGTTCATATATTGCTGGTGTTTTTGTTACATTTTCTCCAAACATGTGGAAGTATGGTGGAAGAGGCGCGGACGTGGCAGGGAGGCAGCTGTATGCAAGCACTGAGTCATTAGTGCAGGTTCCTGGTCAGGAACAACACCTTTCCTTGTGTCCTTCACCCCCACCAAAAGTGAAGGATGCGGCAGGCCACACTTCAGATTACTCCCTGGAGCTCTTTTCACATACCATGCCTGGGTTATCAAGTGAAATCCTGAATTCCCCAGTCCAAGATGAATATGACATGGAGTGCACTGATGCACAGCCACTGCTATATGATTCTGCTGGTACATTTACCCAGAGTACTGCATTGCCGTCGCAGTCTACTGAGCCAGATTCTGACCCTGATGAAACTCAGGTGCCCCTTCCCGCATACTATACCACCTTACACGGTGACACAGAGGAAGGTGCAGATGAAATTGAAGAGGAGGTGATGGATGACCCAGTTGTTGACCCAGATTGGCATCCATTGGGTAAAGAGGGTGCCACTGGCAATAGCTCAGAAGAGGAAGAGGATCCGCAGCAGGCATCGACATCGCAGCTTCTTTTATCTGGCTGGCCCATAGCAGTCCAAAAATGTGTTAAAAAAGCAAAAAGAGTTGCAGGACAGCTTGGCCAGATGGTCAAATTAGCATAGCGTGCAAGCCCTGAAAATATATCCAATAGTAGGAAGAGTGCAGTGTGGCACTTTTTTGACCAAAATCCTATTGATGAGGCAAAGGTTATCTGTAAGAAGTGCGGAAGGACCTTTAGCCTAGTGAAAAATCTCTGAAATTTGAATACCAGCTGCATGCTTAGGCATTTAAACACTATGCACTTGCAAGCATGGACGGACTTCAAAACCTCAGGTAGCACACGTGCACCTGCTCCGACTGAAGGTAGCCAGCAATGCTACATTGCTTCTCCCACTGTAAGCCCAGGGTTAGCACACCACCAGCAAGAAATGTTGAGGTGTCGTCCAAGGCCAAAGCAGTCAGGGAATCCCAATATTTTTCCAACAAAAGACTGAATCTAGGCCATCACCACCACCACCACCATCACCAACCCCCTTCAGTCCGCCATGTCCACCGCTAGTTCCCCATAAGCAGCTCTCAAGTCCAGCTCACCCTAGCAGACACTCTGAGTAGGACAAAAAAGTACTCATTCTCTCATCCACGTACACTGGCTTTGAACGCCTACATTGCCAAACTGATCTCATTAGAGATGATGCCCTTCTGTTTGGTTAAAAGTGCAGCGTTCCGAGAGCTCATGGCCTACGCTGTCCCATTTTATGACCTACCCAGTCGGCACTTCTTTTGTAGAAAAGCCATCCCTGCCCTCCACCTGCATGTGAAAGACCGCATTGTCCATACACTCAAACAATCAGTGAATGGAAAGGTGCACCTCACAACTGATGCATGGGCCAGTAGGCATGGCCAGGGCCATTACGTGTCCATCACTGTGCACTGAGTTAATGTGATGGATGCAGGCTCCACAGGGGACAGCGGCAGTGGGACAGTGCAGCCTAGCCCACGGTATAGGCAACAGTTGGCTGTAGGCGCTCTACCCTCCTCCTCCTCCAGAAGCGAAAGCTGGTCGACAGCGTGCAGTCACACGAGCACTCCGTCCCAGCTGCCTGTGTTGCACACGAGGTGTCCCACTATCGAACAGCTAGTGGTAAGCGTCAGCAGGCTGTTTTAAAGATGATGTCTTTGGGCAACAACAGACACACCGTGGAGGTACTGGCCGACTACTTGCAGTGAGAAACTGAGTCATGGCTGGGCAGTCTACATCTTGAGCCAGGCAAGGTAGTCAGTGATAACGGCCGTAATTTTGTGGCGGCCATAGCCCTGCAAAACTCAGACACATACCTTGCCTGGCTCACACCTTGAACCTGGTGGTGCAGTGCTTCATAAATAATTATACGGAGTTACCAGCCCTGCTCCATAAGGTGTGAAGACTGTGCTCGCACATACGTCACTCGCCCGTAGACTCAGTCGTAAGCAGAGGCTGCAGCGATCGCTCCACCTCCCCAAGCACCGCCTAATCATAGACGTTGCAACAAGGGGGAAATCCACCATGCACATAGTTGAGAGGCTGTGCAACAGAGGCAGGCTGTAATGCATTTGTGGGAGGATACATGGGCAGGCAGTTTGAGGGCAGACATCAAGTTGTCGGGTGTGCAGTGGTCAAAGCTGAAAGACCTCTGTAAAGTCCTTCAGTGTTTTGAGGAATGCACATGGCTGGTAAGCACAGACAACGCCATCATAAGCATAAGCATCCCACTTATGCGTCTGCTCATGCAAACTTTGACGCACATTAAGGATCAGGCGTCTGCAGGGAGGGAGAGCCTTGATGACAGTCAGCCATTGTCTGCTCAGGGAACTGTCCTGGACGAGGTGGAGGAAGAAGAGGAAGAGAAGGAGGAGGAGGATGAGGGGATGATTATTTTGGGGAGGAGGATGCTTATCAGGGGGCAAGAGAAAATGTTGGCTTGCCAAGGTCAGGTACAGGGTTTGTGCGTGACTGGATTGATGTGGATTTGGCAGAAAGTGCTCCTCCACCCACCACTGGCAGTGCATCATTGACACCTGGAACATTGGCCCACATGTGTGATTATGTCTTGCGGATCCTAAAAAGGGACCCACGCATTGCCAAAATTATGAAGGATGACGACATTCCTAGTTGGCCAGCATCCTCGATCCAAGCTATAAAGGCAAATTACAGAACATCATGCCACAGGAGAACCTAGAGCTAATATTGGCGAACAAACAAGCAACTCTGGTAAACCGTTTGTTAGAGGCATTCCCAGCACACAGCAGCGGTGCAGGTTCTACCACGAGCCGTACTGGGCAACATGGAAGAAGTGTTCGTGGTGCACTCAGCCGAAGTGGCGTTGGAGACAGGGGTTTCATGACTATGTTGTGGACTGATTTCTCGAGTAACGCTCACACGACTGTTAATACTGAATTGATTGCAACAGACAGGAGACAGCAGTTGTCAACTATGGTTCAAAATTACATCTCCTCCCCTATCGATGTTCTCCCTCACAGTTCATTCCCCTTTGACTACTGGGCCTGTAAACTGGACACCTGGCCTGAATTGGCACAATATGCCTTACTGGAGCTCGCTTGCCCTGCTGGTAGTGTGCTATTAGAAAAAGTCTTCAGTGCTGCTGGATCAATCCTGGCAGAAAGAAGGACCCGGCTGTCGACCCAAAATGTTGGTGATCTCACCTTCATTAAAATGAACCATACCTGGTTTTCAAAGCATTTTGTACCACCTTCCCCTGATGACACATAGGTTGCCAGTAAAATGGCTCGCTTTGTCCTCCTCTTCCTCTGACTTCTCCAATTTCTTCATTTGCAGCTGCTGAACGTCCAGCCTACACCTCAACATATGCCAGTTTTTCCACCTCCCTAACTGGGCTGTCCCCACTCACCGTCAGAGACACCGGCGTACTATGAGGGGCCCCGTGCCAGTGCTTGCGCCCACAAGTGTGCCCCCCCTGCTTGCTCAGGGCCCCAGCACTTGCAATACTTACCTCTTCCTGCTCCACCGCTGTGACGTCTTCCGCGTTTCCTGACAGTGACATTCATGTCAGAGAGCGCGATGATGTCACGTCTGTGCGCCCTCTGCCTGAACAGTCACAGTGCAGAGAGCTGGAAGATGGCTGAGGAGTCCAGAGTAGAGCAGTGCCCAGCGATGAGATGTATTTCATTGTTTTTAATGTTTGGAGCAATATATGGGGAGCATTATAAACTGGAGAATTATATATGGGGCCCATCATACACTTGAGCATCATAGATAGGGCCCATTATACACTGGAGCATTATATATGGGCCCCATAATACACTGGAGCATTATAAGTGGGGCCCATTATACACTGGAGCATCATATGAGGCCCATTATATATGGACATTATATAGGCCCATCATACACTGGAGCATCATCCATGGGGCCATCATATACTGGAGCATCATATGGGGCCCATTATATATGGCACAACATATGGGGCACATTATATATGGAGCATCACATGGAGCCCATTATATATGGAGCATTATATATGGGGAGCATTATATTTGGAGCATTATATGGGGCTCATCATACACTGGAGCATCATATATGGGGCCCATCATATACTAGAGCATCATATGTGGTTCATTATTTATGGGGCATCATATAGGGCCCTTTATATATGTAGCATCATATGGAGCACATATGGGGCCTATTCTGTATGGAGCATTATATGGAGCCCATTCTGCATGGGGCAATATATGGGGCCCATCATATTCTGTATAGAGCTTTATATGCGACTTATTATACTGCATGGAGCAATATGTGGGGCTCATTAGACTCTATGGGGACCGTCCTATACTGTATGGCACATTATATGGGGACCATCATATACTGGAGCATTATATGGAGCTCATCATATACTGTATGGGACATTATATGGGACCAATTATGTATGGAGCAATATATGGGGCTCATTATTCTGTATGGCGCACTATGTGGTGCCGATAATACTGTATGGAGGAATATACTGTAATGTAATGTAAGAAGTGATGTATTTGGCATTGTACTATACCTATATTTCTCTGCCCTATCGGAGCATCATGAATTGTAGTATGTGTTAAAGGGGCCCACTGAGACTCTTTTGCCCGGGCCCACGAAAACCTGGAGCCATCCCTGCCCCTCCACAACTTTAGCCAAATAACCCCCAGTTTTGAATGCGTTACTATTATTATACAGTAAATTAAGGCTGACAAGCTTAAGTAATAAGAATTGATGTCGTTGGCATTGAAGTGGGCACTGTAGGTGTGTTTACTGTACTTCACTCACTGCCGACTTTTACTCCCCATTGACTTGCATTGGGGTTGGGTTTTCGACTCCGACTCAACTTTTTCCGATAGTCTGCCGACTTTGTTCGACTCGACTTTTGGAAAAGTCGAGCCGACCGAAACCCGACTCGATCCTCCGGGAGGCAAAGTCACTCATCTCTACATCTGATACATCATGTCTCGTTCCATCCATCAACCCACAGTTGCACCACAGACTGTCTAGTAGTTGACTGATGCTTTAATCCCGGTATGGGAAGAGATCCCTCAGGAGAGCATTCGCTGCCTCATCAGGAGCATGCCCAGGTGTTGTAGGGAGATCATACAGTCAAGTGAAGGCCAAACACACTACTGAGCATCATTTCCTTGTCTGGAGGCATTGGAAATGATGTTGGATAAGCCTATAATTTGATTTTCTGCTTTGAATTTGAGTATCATTCCAAATCCCGACCTCCATGGGATATTAATTTTGATTTATATTGATCATTTTTATGTTTTATTGTTCTCAAAGCATTCCACTATGTAATGAATAAAGATTTGCAACTGGAATATTTCATTCAGTGATTGCTAGGATGTGGTATTTTAGTGCTACCCTTTATTTTTTGAGCAGTGTATATACAGAATATGCTGTCCACACATTTCCATCAGTAGGAATCAGATGGTGCAGACAGGTACAGTAAGAGATTGGAGATAGCAAGTTTGAAAGCACTTGCTTTAAAGTACACCACCCTATGGTCTAGATATTGTCACTTAGCAAAAAAAGAAAAAGCTCCAGCCTGAGCTGTAGTTGTGTGAGCTAGAGGAGACCAGCTTATCTATTCAAGAAAGACCTGCCATTTGATGGACGAGGATTGCTGCAGCAAAGTGGTGCACAGAAACCTATGCCTATTAGTGAAAAGTGCCATTGCCTGTAAAGCCCCCGTCTCACATAGCGAGATCGCTAGCGATATCGCTGAAGCGTCACCGATTTTGTGACGCAACAGCGACCTAGCCAGCGATCTCACTACATGTGACACGCAGCGACGACCGGCCTCCCTGCTGGATGTCGCTGATCGTCATCGAATGGCCTGGACCATTTTTTCATCATTGGTGTCCCGCTGGCCAGAGCGCATCGCTGCGTGTGACAGCGGGAGACCAACGATCAGCGAGCTCCCAGCAGACGCTGGAAGCTGGTATCCAGGGTACA
Source organism: Oophaga sylvatica (assembly GCA_033576555.1). Lineage (NCBI taxonomy): Eukaryota > Metazoa > Chordata > Amphibia > Anura > Dendrobatidae > Oophaga > Oophaga sylvatica. The sequence continues at coordinate 12,674 of JARQOD010004982.1, forward strand.
CATCGGGTAACTAAGCGCTGCGCAGCGCTTAGCTACCCGATGTTTACCCTGGATACCAGCGTGCTCGCTGGTCCTGATTGCTGGTGAGTAGTGTTGAGCGATACGATACCGCAAGTATCGTGTATTGGCCAATATTAGCTGTTTCGGCCTTTCGATACTTAGTTCCGATATTTTCCATATATCGTATACCGGAATCGGAAGTTCCCATAATTCTTTGAGAGGCAATGTGATTTTAGTCAGCCAATGAGGAATCCTAAGAAGTGTGGGCACATCCTGTACTGCTGCGGTCATGTTAACTAATGGCATGGCTGTGATTGGATGCTGAAATGATGTCAGAATGCACTATAAAAGGCGCCGCCGCCATTTTAGCGTCACTGTGCTGTGAATTCAGTAAGGGACAGAACGCTGCTGTGCTGACTCTGACGGACAGTTAGAGATTGCGATTTAGTGTACTGTGCTGTAGGCAGGCTAGCACCAACCGCTGTGTAAAGCTTCCTTTTGCCTGCAGTGTTGTTTTAACAGCTCTGCAAGGTGTGTGTGAGTGCAGGTGACGCTGCAGTTTGCTCTGCATGCAACGCTGTCTGTAGGCATCTGCACGTGTCACTCACAGACTCTTTTTTTTTTCTTCAATGTAATTCTTGCTGCTCCATGCAATTTAACTATTAGTGTGACGCGCTTCCATCCGTATCCAATACATTGGTTGCAAACACTATAGAAGTAGACAAAGGAGTAGCCTTTCACAGATTGTGAACAGTTGTGTTTCAGTGTTCACTTCAGTCTGTGTTTTTTATTTTTTGAGTGCACATCACCGCTCCAGTTACTTGTTCAAGCACTGCTGCTTGTACTCTGCTGAGCGTGTCTCAGTGCCTCATCCTTTTCATTTCTCTCCAATTGGTTCTGCTCCATTCCATTTAAAATAAATATAATCTATTAGTGTGACGCGCTTCCATCCGTATCCAATACATTGGTTGCAAACACTATAGAAGTAGACAAAGGAGTAGCCTTTCACAGATTGTGAACAGTTGTGTTTCAGTGTTCACTTCAGTCTCTGCGTAATAACCACACTTAGGCCTTATAACTTTTCTGACTTTCTTTATCAATCTACCAAGATGAAGAAGGCAGGGAGTAAGGCACGTGGTCGTGGCCGTGGAGTTTCAGCAGGGAGAGGACGTGGGGATTCTGTGGCTGCTGCCGCCCTCAGTGACACAGCATCCACCAGTTTTACCCATGAGCGTTCCTTTATGCGCAGTTTGGTAGGAGCTCGGCGTGCCCCCCTGCTGCGGGAAGAACAAATTGAAGCCGTTGTTGGTTGGATGGCAGCCAATGCATCGACTTCAATTCCTTCCACCTCCTCTCAGGAACACAACACTGTTGAGCAACCATCTGTCTGTTCACCGCCTGTCAAATTGCCCAGGCAGTCAGAGAGTTCTGTACAGGAGCCAGCTGAGTCTCTGCTTCTGTTCTCAGAATCTGTTGGCTCGCAAACACGGGCACAGGCAAGCAGCATTCTGCAATTTGAAGAAGAGGGAGTATGCAGTGATGCGCAACAGCTGTGTCTCTCTCAATCTGAAGAGGCGGGTGAGCCAGTGCCGATGGACAGCACACCGCAGAACGCATCTTATGATGATGATGAGACTCAGGTGCCAGGTTTTTGGAGCATGGTGCTGCCCAGACCATCCAACAGCAGCAGGTGTTGGAAGAGGGTAGTGGAGATGATGAAGTCCGAGACTCAACATGGCGTGAGCAACAGGAAGGTGGTGGGAGCAGCTCTGAGGAAGAGATTGTCCCAACGGTAAAAGAGGAGGGAGAGGTAGGCTGCAGACTCGCTTGCCTGTAGCCTCCAGTTTGGCACCTGTTGGGAGCAGTTCTCTTAGAAATGTCAAAATTGGCGCTCCCATGACTTGCACTGCGTGGTCCTTTTTTACAGACTTGTAGATGATATTTGCTATGTTCAATGCAAGCTGTGTAAGCAAAAAGTTAAAAGAGGTAAAAATATCAGTAACCTGAATACCACAAATATGTGGAAACATGTACGGACAAAGCACGTAGCTGAGTTACAAAGACACACTGGAGATGTAGGCCAACCTACAGCAGCACCTACATCTTCAGGTCGTGTTGGAGCCTCTACCTCCAGCTCACACACACCTGGTTCGGTTTCCTCACAGGATCTCCATGGAAGAACATCGGTCACTGTTGTCCATAGACAAACTGTTATTCCACCCACAGCAGCAAGTTCACAGTCATCGTCACACTCCCAGACCACAAAACAGCCATCGGTACCACAGGCATGGGATAAAAGACGGCCATACTCGGCAGACCATACACGAGCACAGGCTCTGAATGCTGGCATTGCAAAACTCCTGTCCCTTGAAATGCTGTCATTCAGGCTGGTGGAGACTGACAGTTTCAGGAACTTTATGGCATTGGCAGTCCCACAATATAATGTGCCAAGCCGATTTTATTTCAGCAGGCAAGCCGTCCCTGCTCTGCAAAAACATGTCGAGGGAAACATTAAACATGCGCTACTAAACGCCGTCAGTAGCAGGGTCCACCTGACCACCGATGCGTGGACCAGTACCCATGGCCAGGGACGATACCTTTCCCTCACTGCCCATTGGGTCAATGTTGTGGAGCCGGGTACAGATCTTGCCAGTGGCGCTGTACGTGTTCTGCCAACTCCAAGGATTGCAGGAATCCAGTCTGTACACATTGATTCCTCCTCCTACTCCAGTTCCTCAGAATCATCGCTGCACGAGCCGTCACGGTATACCTCCACATGGACCCGTGAATGCTTACCTGTTGCGACCGATATGAGCACAGCCGTGGCCAAACGTCAACAGGCCGTCCTGAAATTAATTTCCATGGGGAATCGAAGCCACACAGCGCAGGAGCTCTGGGATGCCATCAAGCAGGAGAGCGACGTGTGGTTTTTGTCAGCTAATCTCCAGCCAGGCTTGGTAGTGTGTGACAATGGCCGAAATCTGGTGGCAGCTCTGGGCCTTGGCAACCTCACTCACATACCATGTCTGGCACATGTGCTCAACTTGGTCGTGCAGAGTTTTTTGAGGGACTATCCGGATCTTGATGCACTGCTGCACAAGGTCCGCCTAGAGTGCGCTCATTTGCGACGTTCCAGCATGGCCAGATCACGCATTGCAGCTCTGCAAGTCAGATTTCGCCTTCCTGAACATCGCATCATATGTGACGTACCCACCAGGTGGAATTCCACGTTACATATGTTGGAGCGGTTGTGTGAGCAGCAGCCAGCAGTAATGGAGTATCAGCTGCAACAGGCGCAATCAACTCGCAATTTGCGCTGTTCACACTTCACCACTACTGAGTGGGCCTCTATGAAGGACATCTGCGACGTTTTGCGTGCGTTTGATGTCTCAACGCGGATGGCGAGTGCAGATGATGCACTAGTCAGCATGACTGTCCCCCTTATCTGCCTGCTTCAGAAATCACTGAAAGCACTAAAGGAAGAGGTTTTGGAAGAGGTGGAGGATGAGGAGTCACAAATTCAATTACCTTCAGGACAGTCATCGCAACGTGGTTCCTCACAGAGGGCTGGGCAGGGCTCACTTTGTGAGGAGGATGAGGAGGAGGAGTCAATGGAGGAGGAAGAAATCCCTACAGAGGGAGGTACACAACGCTCTAGTCAGTATGTTGAGCGAGGGTGGGTGATGCAGAGGAGGCAGAGATGACGCCTCTTCCAGAGGACAGCCTTTGTTGGCCAGTTGGGAGTCCGCAGCACATGGTTGATTTCATGCTTCAGTGCCTGAGAAACGACCGCCGCATCGCCCACATTCTCACCACGTCAGATTATTGGGTGTACACCCTCCTAGACCCTCGCTACCGGGACAACTTACAAACCCTCATCACACCGGTGAACCGGGACCGTAAAATGCAGGAGTACCAAGACACACTGGTGCAATCCATACTGTTGTACATTCCAGCCGAGAGAGCTGCTGCTACTGCTTTACAAAGCAGCTCTGTGCGTCGAGGCAGTGTAGACACCTCTACAACAAGAGGGAGCACAAGCAGCGCCTCTGCACAGGGCAAGAGCTGTATGTTACAAATGTGGCGAAGTTTTGTGACAGCGCCAGCAAGGTCTACACCATCCGAGACGGCTCCAGTCACCAGGAAGAAACGTTTCCGTAAGATGGTGACAGACTACTTGGCTTTCCCTCTAAGTGTACTCCCAGATGCCTCTTCCCCTTTCAAATTTTGGGTCTCTAAGTTGGATACATGGCCAGAGCTTATTCCAAAAAAAGTCCTCATAATATCTAAAGGGCACTTCTAATAAATATGCAAACACAGAAGGGTCTATATCATCATATAGCCCAAAAATACGAAGAGATCCCAGGATAGTTATCAAAAGAGTATAAAGTTTATTAATATTGGTTAAAATAGTAACATGAAAGTTCACAATAGAATAATCTCCAATCAAAAACACCCAGTAAGGGGATACTGCATGGATACAGATTATACTGCACAGACTATATTACCCACATTAACATCCCATGGTGAGAACATAGTAGATAGTGGGAGACAAATCCCTAAGTGAATACTTTACCAGGGGTGCTGTAATAACGTGGCAATAGGTGCAGCGCTGCAGCCAGAGATCTCCCCTCACCCCGACGCGCGTTTCGCTTTCCCGCTTCTTCCGGGGGCGTAGTAGAGGAGGGTATAGTGGGGGTTTAAATGATGGACACTACCGATCACATGCACCAATAAGGATACAAGAAATAGGCTGATCTTTATCCCCCTAATTGGCTCCAGTGTTTTACGGCGCATGAAGCTGATGTCATGTGTGCGGTTGCACATTCTGACTTCTCACAGCTGAGTTGCTGTTTCTTTGTGTTTGGCAGTTAGGGAGTTAATTCTGTCTGTGCTCAGTTCTGGGACTGGGTGCAGTTTTCTCCCGGCTGCAATTAATTATTTGTTGATTGGTTTCCTTTAAATCTCTGGTTGTCTGTGTTGGGAGTTGCCAGTGAAATTCTTCATGCAGACCACAGATAGGATTGTATCTGTATAGACTTAAGTTAAAGAGCTCCTTAGTTGTTTTAAGCTCACCTTGCTTAGAGTTTAATATCCCAGATCATTTATGTTCCTTCTGTGTTTGAGTGTGTATGCAAGTCTGTGTTTTCTCCAGTCTGTCTTATATGTCTAATCTGTGTATTTAGCAGAGATCAGCCCATATCCCTTTGGTGGTAATCAGAATCCTTCTTAGGACTGATTACAGGGTTCAGGGACTGATAGGAGACAGGGTTAGGCTGGAGACTTGGACCTCTGAACCATTATCAGTACCTCCAAGGTGAGGGATTAGTTAGGACCCAGTTTAGGGTCAGGTTAGACCCCGGTCCTCCTCTTTCCTGTGACAGTGTATCAAGTCCTCAAGATTAACCCTGAGTTCAACGGATATCGTGTCAGGTAAATCTATTCTATATTTACCTGCTGATGTTGCTAATCTATATGTTGTATAGAGTGTTGCTCTTTTAAGAATAGTTTACTGACATCGTACACATATCATAAGACCGCGTGACAGCTGATCACCGCTCACCGTGTAGTAACGTCACTTCCTGTCCTGCGCCCTTTGGAACGCCTGCTAGTGCGCAAGCGCTACAACCTATGGGCACATTCGGAAGTGTATGGGAGCGTGATCCAGCGCATGCGCTCTCACTGGGAAGCAAGAGAGTGATTAGGTTGATAATACATATGGCATAATGCTAATCTCAAAATACCGCATCTAAACTAAGCTATTAACATAAGACCGAACATTGTTAATATATATGGACCCCATACCACCATGTCCCTATTACCTAATAAAGAAGTGAACATATATTAAATAATGTCTAAAAACTAACACTACCATAGAATTATTATATATTAAAGTGCTCGACCCCAATGTATAAGTGTATACATAAATATTACAAATACATTTATATGTAATTAAATCACAATGATAAGTGCAAAAAACATATTAATTTTTGACATACCAAATTATAAAATATAATAAATCCATTAATAATTATAATAGTGACTGTGCTGGATAATAAATAAGACATCAAAATAAAACAACTAATAATACTGAATAGATATTCATAATACCCCCATGATGAAAAACAGAAACATAATAATGTGTAAATACATAACAGGGGCATGACTGGTATTTAGCAAAAGTCCATAGCAAGATAATTCAAAACAAGATCTTCTCTATTTTAGATGCATCCATATAAAGAGTCTTTTCGATGTATCCACGGATCAGAATGTTCATCAATCATGTAACTAGAATATAAACTAAAATTAATAATGACAAAAAACTATAAAGTAAGAAAAAAATTATTAAAACTAAACCCACCCCTTAAAAAATGTCTCCAAGAAATGAATTATACATAATGCAACAGAATTACAGAAATGCTGAAAAGCCCAGATTTTCATTAAGGCCTTGTGGAGCCAATGTGCCCAGTCTATAAATCCAGCGACTTTCACACTGAGCCAGGATTTTACCCAAATCACCTCCTCTTATTCCCAACCTAACTTGATCTATTGCTTTCACTATTAGTCCTCTGGCATTGCCTTCCTATAGGAGGAGGTGATTTGGGTAAAATCCTGGCTCAGTGTGAAAGTCGCTGGATTTATAGACTGGGCACATTGGCTCCACAAGGCCTTAATGAAAATCTGGGCTTTTCAGCATTTCTGTAATTCTGTTGCATTATGTATAATTCATTTCTTGGAGACATTTTTTAAGGGGTGGGTTTAGTTTTAATAATTTTTTTCTTACTTTATAGTTTTTTGTCATTATTAATTTTAGTTTATATTCTAGTTACATGATTGATGAACATTCTGATCCGTGGATACATCGAAAAGACTCTTTATATGGATGCATCTAAAATAGAGAAGATCTTGTTGTGAATTATCTTGCTATGGACTTTTGCTAAATACCAGTCATGCCCCTGTTATGTATTTACACATTATTATGTTTATGTTTTTCATCATGGGGGGTATTATGAATATCTATTCAGTATTATTAGTTGTTTTATTTTGATGTCTTATTTATTATCCAGCACAGTCACTATTATAATTATTAATGGATTTATTATATTTTATAATTTGGTATGTCAAAAATTAATATGTTTTTTGCACTTATCATTGTGATTTAATTACATATAAATGTATTTGTAATATTTATGTATACACTTATACATTGGGGTCGAGCACTTTAATATATAATAATTCTATGGTAGTGTTAGTTTTTAGACATTATTTAATATATGTTCACTTCTTTATTAGGTAATAGGGACATGGTGGTATGGGGTCCATATATATTAACAATGTTCGGTCTTATGTTAATAGCTTAGTTTAGATGCGGTATTTTGAGATTAGCATTATGCCATATGTATTATCAACCTAATCGCTCTCTGGCTTCCCAGTGAGAGCGCATGCGCTGGATCACGCTCCCATACACTTCCGAATGTGCCCATAGGTTGTAGCGCTTGCGCACTAGCAGGCGTTCCAAAGGGCGCAGGACAGGAAGTGACGTTACTACACGGTGAGCGGTGATCAGCTTCATGCGCCATAAAACACTGGAGCCAATTAGGGGGATAAAGATCAGCCTATTTATTGTATCCTTATTGGTGCATGTGATCGGTAGTGTCCATCATTTAAACCCCCACTATACCCTCCTCTACTACGCCCCCGGAAGAAGCGGGAAAGCGAAACGCGCGTCGGGGTGAGGGGGAGATCTCTGGCTGCAGCGCTGCACCTATTGCCACGTTATTACAGCACCCCTTGGTAAAGTATTCACTTAGGGATTTGTTTCCCACTATCTACTATGTTCTCACCATGGGATGTTAATGTGGGTAATATAGTCTGTGCAGTATAATCTGTATCCATGCAGTATCCCCTTACTGGGTGTTTTTGATTGGAGATTATTCTATTGTGAACTTTCATGTTACTATTTTAACCAATATTAATAAACTTTATACTCTTTTGATAACTATCCTGGGATCTCTTCGTATTTTTGGGCTATATGATTATATAGACCCTTCTGTGTTTGCATGGCCAGAGCTTAGCCAGTATGCATTGGAGGTGCTGGCTTGCCCTGCTGCCAGTGTATTATCTGAGCGCGTCTTTAGTGCTGCAGGTGGTGTAGTAACAGACCGTCGCATGCGACTATCCTCAAGAATGTAGACCGGCTTACTTTTCTGAAAATGAACAAGGCATGGATCTCACCTGAATTTGCCTGTCCGTTTTCAGATTAAATAACTGTTTGGCAACGTTTTCCATGTCTCCTGTTATGTTCATCTTTCTACCACCTGAACTCTACTCCCTGGGCTACAACACCGCCATTTGTTGCTCGTAAGTAATTGGCAGGGGTACTGACTCCTGGCCAGCCTGGTTACAGCACGACAGCTGTTTCCTGGCAGTGTGAACGTCAATTATCCTCCAATAAGTTGTGCTGTCGTGTTGCATTCGGGTTAGCCGACTCTATGGTGCCTGCAGTTTAGGTGATTCCTATGTGTGCTTTGGGATATGTAAATAAAGGCTGTTTCCATTGTGACAATAGGACAAGCACCCACTGTAGGACTGTGTGATTCGGTAACTGCGGACGGCTTGCGTCCTGTCAACTTACATTTTCATGGGTGCGTTCTGCTACCCGTCCGGGGTCCAGTACCGTCAACTGGTTCTCCCCAGTGCCTTTGGCCTAGGTGCCTCCCATCTCCGTATCCGAGTTCCACCAACGTCTGCTGGTCCTTGGTAGTGCTTTGGAGCACAGGTACCTCCTGCTTAGTAACCGTGTCACAGTAACGTCAGCTGGTACTCGGTTGTGACATTGCCTCTTTTCCTTCTGCTACCCGTCCGGGGTCCAGTACCGTCAACTGGTTCTCCCCAGTGCCTTTGGCCTAGGTGCCTCCATCTCCGTATCCGAGTTCCACCAACGTCTGCTGGTCCTTGGTAGTGCTTTGGAGCACAGGTACCTCCTGCTTAGTAACCGTGTCACAGTAACGTCAGCTGGTACTCGGTTGTGACATTGCCTCTTTTCCTTCTGCTGCCCTCCGGGTTCCAGACGTCAGCTGGTCTCGTTATTCCTTTGTCTCTGTGCTCCATCTATACCGTCGAGGTTCCATAACGTCAGCTGGTCTCTTCGGAATTAGACGACCTTTAAACGACCACCCAGAAGAAGATGACGACAACAAGGACGACGAGCATGAAGCCAACCAGCCTGAACACCATCACAAAGAAAAAATAAAAGATTACCCAGAAGAAGATCACCAACAGGACAAAGAAGGTTAAGACAAACTACAAGATACAGAACAAGAGACAGAAGAACAATAAGCAGAAGATCAAAAAGCAGAAGAACAAGAAGTATAAGACCAAAATGAAGAGCAAAATATATGCTCTAAATTCTAAGCAGAAGAAGACTAAGCAGTGTATGGGGGTGAGTCCGTTCCTCTTCGTGGTGCCCCTGGAAAATGCCTGCTGCTGCAGGCTAAACTGAACACGGACAAATACTGTTGTAATTTAAATCTTTTGTGACAGCAAGAACGGAAGGATGAACAATTCATACTTTTACAGATTACAAGTACAGGAATCTCTGTCACAAATAAGAATATGATGAAGAAGATGAAGAGGAAGAAGATGAAGAATTTGAATATGAAGAAGATTAATTAGTTTAATAATAACAATATGAGTAATGTAAACAAAAACATGAATAGCAAGAAGTTTAAGAAGAAGATTAAGAAGGTGAAGATGAAGAATAATTTGATGAGAAAGATGATGCTGCTGCTGAAGATTATGAAGGAGAAAGTGTGGCACAGGCAAAAGTTAAAAAGGTGAAGAGCATGGAAGTTGTGAAACATACATATTTGCCAAAATAGAAAAAAGGTTAACAACATTGTCAATTTGTTAGTCAATCCAAACGTATTTCCAAAAAAAAAATATATTAATGCTATTCCAATGCATTGGGTTAAACATGTATGCCTTTATTGTCTCCTCAACCTCCCCCAATACATTCTACATTAGTCTTTGTTGTTTTCCTTCATGTACAATTAACCAACAAGGCAAGAATGTTTTTTTTTTAATGTCGATATTTTGTTCCCATAGACTTACATGGGACTTCCGGTATCGGAATCGGATATCGACGATATTTAGTGATATCGGCGATACCATTCCGATCCGATATTTTTAGATATCGAGCAGTATCGCTCAACACTACAGGTGAGTCTGCCTATGTGACAGCTCACTAGCGATCAGCTAACGATGTCCCAGCAATCCCATCCACGTCGGATCGTTGGTGGGATCGCTGGGACATTGAAGCATGTGACGGGCCCTAACTGGTAAAGAGATACCTGCCGTGAGGGCAGAGGAGTCTGGAATTCTCAGTGCTGGTCACTCTTTGTAACCAACACTGATAATGTAAACTGTGTTACTTAGATAATGACACTGAAAGTGTTGCAGAGAAATGAAGTTGCTGCTGAGTAAAGTGATGACTGTTGCAAGCATCAGCACAGTTTTGCAAATGTAAACGAATTGTTGAAAGTGCCAACTGTCGACCTTTGTTCTAGTCAACTTATTGTCTATTGAAACCATCAAGATAGTTGACTCGTGTAAGACTGTTGTAACCACCAAGCTCATTGCCCCAGTTTAAATAATATTATTCAATTGACAACTATGTACATCTACTTATTTTCACCATTTCTGAGTGGTGAGCCTCTCTACCACTAAAGGGGCATACCATCTTACATATCTTCCTTTTAAAGGGGTTCTGCCCACACAAATGCAAACCAACCATACCTTTTTACAGACCCATTTACTAATCGACACATCTAACTGTTGACCGGGGGCTTAAGGTATGGCCATATCAAGAAATAATGGGGTATGGATGGATTAGATGTCATCTCTCTTTTCCTCTCATCTTTTATGTCCTCATGGCAGTTTCACCTTCTCCTCAACTTCTGTTTTTTTTACATTTTTTTCTTGCTGCTATTTTCCAGAAACTATAGTACTGGTTTCCTTAAATTGGGGTTAGAACTTCAGTGCCAAGTTGGAACAACAAACTCTGCACCAGAACTTATTTAGGAGTAGAGAGAACCTTCTTTGTGGCTGTGCCTCATAGCAGCTGCTCTCCCCACTATCATATAACACTTTTGGCTACATGGCATTATCTATCCAAGTCTCCACCAGCAGTGATGGTCACTCAACAGAACCTATTGTTGAAGTCCACAACATTATGTATGTTGAATGTGACACGTGTTGTAGTATTGCCGAAGACCAGTGCTCGCCAACCAGTTGATCTTAATCGCAATGTAGCTGTTAGAAATCTAGCATGTACTTCTTTGGTCATTGCAATGTGTCATATACCTCGGCCCCAACAGATAGTGGTCATAGACTCCATAATAATAATAATCTTTATATAGCGCTAACATATTCTGCAGCGCTTTACAGTTTTGCTCACAATCTAAATTCCCTATCAGTAATGTCTTTGGAATGTGGGAGGAAACCAGAGTACCCAGAGGAAATTCACGCAAACACGGGGAGAACATACAAACTCCTTACAGATGTTGTCTATGGTGGGATTTGAACCCAGGACTCCAGCGCCGCAGTGCTAACCAATGAGCCACTGTGCTGCCCTTCTCCATACTTCCATAATGTGGCTCAATAACACCTGTGATTTGAAGCTAAGTCATATGGGAATGTCTTCTTTTGACCGACAATATTGCGTTGAATCTGCCACTGTTCAGCTGAAATACAAGTAGAAAAAAATATGGACATGTGCTCCATGCCTCATATGTCAGTAAATACACAAGTATAAAGGTTGACACAGATTTTACGCTTTGGATTTTCATATAGCTGTTGGAGAGCTTTCGTATAGATGCTTGAGACCTCTGTATTCCTGATTTCATTTGCAGGCAGAGTGGGATCCTACATAAATCCAGAAATTGACGCCATTCACATCAGTCCTTGCACCCAATGAAGCTAAGAAGTGATTTTCCTATTTTAGACACATGTATACTCACTGGGGCAATTTCATAGGAAGCCAAATGACCCATTTGTGTATTTTTAGAGTGTGGAATGAAACCTACACAAACACGGGGAACACACACAAACTTTACAGTTGTTGCCCTTGTTGGATTTCGAACCCAATACACCAGAGCTGCAAGACAACATCACTATTTTCTCCCCATGCCGCAATCAGGCTAGATATAGACTTCACTGATCTTCTCAGGAATCTGTAGACGACTGTCTAGTATAGTGATGCAATGACCGAAAAGGCTATATAACTGGTCAACCACCCAAATTTTTGAAGGTGCTTACTCGCCAGCACATTAATTACAATGGGAAGCACCATTTTAATTAGTTTCTCTTTAGTAAACAATGTAAGGCTCAGATGAAACCACTTGCTGCTGTAATATCAGCTGTATGGACATTCTAGAAGGACCAAGTGACCATAACTGTCGTCAACCTTCTACATTTCTATGTCTTCTCCATGTTTTCTTTTTAAAACTCTGCAGCTGTTCATGTAAGCTGCGATACCAAACTCTAATTATAACTTTTAATTCCTAAATATTGCCATAAGTATGATGCAGATTACTTGGTTACCAGGGGACCTGTGCTTATAATAGTCCTGAAAGGAATCATTATGCAGCTTCTCATGCATTAAGTGCAATACAAGCCTATCATTTAGTCTCAGATGCTCCGTCTGCCCGGTAATCTATCTGCACTGTAAATTGTCATTTGCTCTGGTCTTCTATTTGTGCCCAGTCTTATCTCCTCCTACATCTTAGCTTGTCATTGTTCATTAAATCTCTTTCTGCAGGACATTCACATTGCTGGTAATGTCATAATGACATTTAAAGGGCCTGTAGCCTTGAAAAAAAAAATTGGATTTTATCATTGTGCTGCTCATCCCTGCAGGAATTAAATGGTGTTGACTTTGAGGAAGAAATGATGTGAATGTCTGTACACATTAAGTCTAGTGCACAGTTGTGTACAAGTTCGGAGTTGTACAGAGCCATATTATGGCACTAGTCTAAAGCTGGCCATACACAGAGGTGGAAATAACTGTTGTGCAACTGGGGTCCAAGAGATAAAAGGGCACATTTCCAACTCCAAAGCTGCATTCCGCTTCTGTCACAGTCATATTTTGCCCCCCCCCGGCCTGTTCTTGCACAGGGACTCTCTTGAATTTGTGTCCGCCACTGGCCATATACTGTACATGAGAACTGTCAGACGAACAGCCGACAGATATCTCTCCAGACTTTCTTATGCACATGGCTTGGCTTGTGTTTATTAATGGGCAAAGAGAGAGTCACCCCCAGACTGCTCGGCCAGCGGCTTATCACCGCTGAAAACAAAAAGATTTTTGACTTCCCAATACCAACATCATTGTCAGGGAAGAAATGGGAGATTCCCATACAATGGAGATTGGCGGTTAAGACAGTGGACTGTTTTCATATGTATATTAGACCCTTAAGAACCAAATAGATGGGGTATTATGGAGGTCTTCTCCCCTAGAAGGATTTCTTCTGTTGGAGAATACTTCTGTAAGTGAAGAGTCAGACAACTGTATAAATCGGAGATCAGAACATAATGCATAGATTGGCCACCGCTCTCCTTACCCGCATGTGACAGCTGCATAAAAAATAGATGAAGCTGTCACGCTCCGGTTGGGAGACCACCAGGCAGTCCATGCATTGCTTTCCGATCTCTGTCTGATTAATATGGCCACCTGACTGCACCCTAATATAAAAAATAAACACAGCAGATATGATAATCTGAATAAGCTCTACTCACCACTACTCCCCACCAGCGGTCCAGGAAAGAAGCTTCAGCAATTTCCCTCATCTCATGGCTCTTATCTCCTAGAGCAGGGATGAGGAGCGTTCTTTCTGCCAAGGGCAATTTGGATATTTAAGCCATCCTTCGGAGGCCATACAAATTGTGCACTAACTCTGCCCACAAAGTAAGTCTTGATACTGGCACTAGTGTCAGGAATCAGGATATAATCTTTCAGTGCATGCGCCTCAGCCTGCAGTAGTGAACACTGTGTGCGCGTGCTGATAGAGCAAGAAGAAAATAAAAGTTGGTAGCCATCAAACACAGCTGCTGGCCCAAGCTCTGTGGTCTCTAGGAATCTATCCAGGGATGGAAAAAGGTCATCGGGGACAATAAATGGCCCTCAGGCCTGAGGTTCCCCACCCTTGTCCTAGAGGATAAAAGGGTAGAGTATATATAGCTATTTTATCACTTCTTCTGTGGTCTTCATTTTTTTATTCTAAGAATAGTGAACACTTTTCAAAAGTTTTATATCCATGCTCAAAGGTTGGTTTAACATTAAAGACTTTGGAAACTAGGTGGCCATGCTTGTGGGACTTGTCAGGTCTGCCTTGTTGCTAGTGCTACTTTTTAAAAAAAAACATAAATATAATCGAGAGACGATTGGACAGAAGAGAAGTCAAGATGATCCCCTTACAGCTAGAGACTGAGAGCCATGTGTTGGGGAACCCCAGTGTACTGGTTATATTGGACAGTGATGTTTGCATTTTTGCAAATATACAAATTAGGATAAGAACGACGGTTCACATCAGGTCATCACTGTCTAGTCCTGTGATGTCATCAGCTGGTGTTTGGTTGTAAATAAATAGCAGATGATGTGAGATCTGAGATTTGCACTTTCTCTACTTCTAAGTCACAGGAGATGGAAATCTAAATGAACGACACTCTAATTTGCACCTCCATTATTTACAAAGAATGGAGTACATATCTGTTTTCCATCTAAATGCATTTTTTTTCGAAAAAACTGACTAATCCCTAACTTGTGATATAGTATTTAGTTTATAGCATTTAAGACCCAATTTATTAATATTGACATTGTTCACTCCAGTCTTTATGAAGGGATGTGGTGGAGTGGATGTATCGTTACTCAATGAACTCACCAGAAGAGTTACTCCAGTCTGGATATGTGGCATAAGTTACACCACTAAAGTCATGTAACTTTTGAATAGTTTGTTGAGCGAGCCTTGCCACACCCTGTCAAGCCCAAGTGTGAAAATGACAATAGTCGCAAAAAGTTTTGGCAAATTTGAGCTGTGCAAACATTTTTGCTACTTTTCAGAGTTTGTTATAATAGATTTCTGGAGAAAACACTGATGAATCAGGGCCTTATTGTCTATTGTGATGTGTAGTAAAGGAAAGGGAATATTGCAGTTACCTTCAGACAATGCAAATGTTCAATTTGCTACTCCAGTCCCTAGTGTGACTAGCTAGCCCCATCCCACCATGGCACCCCGCACCCTGACACATCACCCCTGCTTTGTGCCATGCATAATGAGAACTCAGTTGTGGACATACAGTAGATGTGTGCACTCATACAATACTAGTGATGAACCCGTTCTACGCCCGGGTGGCAAGCATTTTTATAGGTACATGGTCTCCCATTCTGGTATGTGCTTCCCCCCTCCTATTCTGGTATGCATGGCACCCCTCATCCCTATCCTGGTATGTATTGTCCCCTCACCCCCACCCAAATCTACTATGCATGGCACCCCATTCCTCATCCTGGTATGCAAGGTCACCTCCTGCCCAATCCTGGAATGCATGGTCCCCTCACCCCCCAATTCTGGTATGAATGGTCCTGTCACCCCCAATTCTGGTATGAATGGTCCCCTCACCCCCAATCCTGGTATAATGGTCCCCTCACCCCCAATCCTGGTATGAATGGTCCCCTCATCGCCAATCCTGATGTGCATGGTCCGCTCACCCTCCAATTGTAAGGTTCTTTGTCTCTGTTGACATGTTCCTTGAAACTCAGTTTTTCGTCGGCCATTTTGCTTTCTGTCTTTCTGCAGCTCTTGCCCTCAGTTAATATGGAGTTTCCAGTTTTCATGTTCCCGCCCTGATTCTTCCCTCTTGCTTCTTAAGCAGCCTCAGCTGAACAATCAGTGCTCCTGAATCAAGCCTCAGTCAGTCTGTGACCTGACTCCTGGAAGCCTTGGACTTGTACTCCAGCTATTCCCTACTGAGGAACCTTGGAACACTTTTGGACTCTGGAAACCTGCTGTTTGGTGAATCCATGTTTGCAGAGGAATTACGGTACAGAGAAGAGATCCTGAACCTGCTTTGGAGATTTATTGTAGTGCTTGAAGTTCTCTGGCCTGCTGTGTCTCCTGTCGCTGTTCCTGCAAACTGTGTGAACTTTTCAGCATGCTTGTATGAAGTAATACAAGTCATTTCATTTCAACCTATGTCTCCTGTGTTTTCCTCGCACCCAAGCACAAGACGCTATAGGAACTGTACACTATACATGACAAGATTCAGGAGCCAATGTTTAGTGTCTGCTGGGTCTGGGAAAGCCGTGTCTGCTGTGACTGTGGATATCAGATGTCGTTTAATACCTTATGTGATGACAGTGGTTGTGACTTCTCACAACCATTCCAGGTGAGCGCATTCCCTTAAAATTTTACTCTGGAGTGTTACCACAGGTAAACACTATTTTTTTTTTTTTTTCCTTTCCTCTTCCAGCACTTCTGCCTTAAAAGATCTGGAAGATGGAGGCCCGCATAAAGGAACTTTGCGGAGTGACTGATACAATCCTTTCAGATGTACAGACTTTAAAAACCTGTTTTGCAAGCCTACAGGACCTCACTAATCATAATTTGCAAGTGTTTGGACAGACTACCCAGGAATTGTGAGCCAGGATTGAGGCTCTAGAGGAACGAGCCCAGGCTCCTGCCATAACCCCGAGTTCTGGGATCCCCAAATTACCTCCTTTTTGTTTTGGCGGTGAACGTGAGAAATTCAGGGGATTTATTAATCAATGCAATTTATTTTTCTCTGCACATGCTTCACAATTTCCCACTGAACGATCCAAAGTGCTTACTATAATCATGTTGCTTACCAATAAGGCTTTGATGTGGGCAAACCCTCTGATTGAGACTGAGGATGATTGTTTGAATCACCTTGATGCTTTTATTTCAGCCATGGGGCAGGTGTTTGATGACCCCAATCGAGGTGCAACAGCTGAAGCAGCCATGTTAACTTTGCGCCAAGGTAAGCGTTCAGTAGCCGAATATGCCCTGGATTTCAGGAGATGGGCTCTTGATACCACTTGGGACACTTCCGCTAAAAAATCTATTTTTCGGAAAGGGTTGTCTCCACTGATTAAGGATGAACTTGCTCATGCCGACCCTCCCACTGCGTTAGGTGACTTTATTAACTATTGTATCCGTATTGATGCTCGTCTGACTGAACGCAGACAAGAGAGATGGTTCGAAAATAATCGCACTAACCTTTTACTACCTCCCTCCTCAGCTAAGGAACCTTTGAGTAGGATCACAAGGGAACCAGAACCTGAACCCATGCAGGTGGACTCTTTACAAAGACGGGTTAGTGATGCACGCAAAGAACATCGTATAAAGGAAAATCTATGTTTCTACTGTGGTAAGTCAGGGCACTTCATTATAAACTGCCCCAGCCGTTCTCATAAGACTACTGCAGCAGTCATTCACTGTGAGTGTTGCGAGAGGAGCTCTGTCATGTCCGAGCCTCAGGCTCCAGAGAGATCTGCTGCAAGAGATCTTGATTTCTCGGACTTAAACTCTGTTAGTTCTGGGGACGATGACGGTATAAACACTGCAATTTTTCAAGTTTCCTCAGCGGTGTCCCAGCTGAGATGTAAAAGAAACAATTCTCATTGCTTCCTTTCCATCAAACTCTGGGTTGACTCAGTCTGGGTGTCTAGCTCTGCTATGATCGACTCAGGAGCAAGTGGAAATTTCATGGATATCTCCTTTGCTCTGAAACAGGGGATACGTTCAGTGAAGAAGGCTACTCCAGTACAGATGGAGACTGTGGATGGCTCTCTACTGACTTCTGGACCAGTGGATCAAGAAACAGAGCCTTTGAGGGTCCTTATGGGTAAAGATCATCAGGAGAAAATGTCTTTTTTGCTTATCTCTTCTCCCCACTTTCCCATTATTCTAGGGCTACCATGGCTGCAGGCGCAGAATCCTACGATTAACTGGGAGACCAAGGAATTACACTTTCCGGAGAAACAGATGAGTCAAGGAGTTTCAGCTTGCTCTGTTCCTAAAGGAACCATGTCAGTCCCTGAACTACCAGCTGTATACCAGGACTATGTGGATTTATGTGACAAGAAGAACGCTGATCAGCTTCCTCCTCACCGTCCATATGATTGTCCAATTGAATTATTGCCTGGAGCCGAGATACCTTTTGGTAAGATCTACCCCTAGCGGGGCCTGAGCTAAAAGCTTTGAAGGATTATATAGACGAAAATTTAGCCAAGGGCTTCATACGCCCCTCTTCATCTCCCGCAGGTGCACCCATCTTCTTTGTGAAGAAGAAAGATGGATCTCTGAGACCCTGCATAGACTATAGGGAACTCAATAAGCTTACTGTTGTGAATGGGTTTGAGATGAGTTCTGAGCAGAGGCTCCCTCTGGTGGTTACAAGCGGTGCTAGTGAAGATTGTGAGGACTGGGAATCAGGTGTTACTGACTGGTCTTATATAAGGGAGTCATTTTCCCATCAGGGTTGCCTGTGATCAATTGTTCTGGTCTGAATCCTTCATTCCAGTTTCCCTTGTAGCCTGCTGTGTCGTGTCTGCATCTCCTGCTAACAGATAAGACTTTTTCTTCTTTTGTGTTTGTGCTATATTTTTGCATTTTGTCCTGCACTTCTGTGGGGGCCTTCAGGGTCCCCTCCGGGGGCTTTTGCCCTCTCAGTTTAGTTCAGCCACTGAGTTTTGTACTTTTGCTTTTTCCAGTTTTTTCAGTGGCTGCTGTTTTGATTTTGTTACACCAGAGAACTAATTTAGGTGGTAGAGGTCGTGTGATCTCAGGTGATTTTGAAATTAGTAGAGTTGGTGCTTTTCAGGGTTTTCTGGGATTGCAGTAAGTACCCTTCCTATCCTTTTCTATTTAGATAGTTTGGGCCCCAGCGTTTGCTCATACTATTTTCTTTCTGTGTCAGTATTTCCTCTTGTCTAACCGCCATTACATGTTTGGGGGCTTTCTATTATCTTTGGGGTTCTGCTCCGGGGCAGATAGCTTTCCTATTTCTATCTTTAGGTGTAGTTAGTTTCTCAGGCTGTGACGAGGCGTCTAGGACCAACGTAGGAACGCTCCACGGCTGCCTCTAGTTGTGGTGGTTAGTCAGGGTACTGCAATCTCATAGATTCCAACTGCTCTGGTGTATTGCCTTTTTTACCTGCACTCCTCAGCTACCGAAACATAACAGTATCACCGGCCTAAAAATTGAAAATTGTATGGTACTCACAGAAGGGAAAAAATATTGTGAAAAAAAAAAAAAAAGGTTGTCAGAGTTGTCAGAGATATTTTTCTGTTTGTTGCATTTTTTTCCCTCTGTATCTCTGGGTGCTGGGGAGGATCTTTTCTCCCAATGGAGTTTGCACAGTTGTCTGGCCGTGTGGATCAGCTTGCCACTGAGGTTCAGAGTATTGCTGCATATCTTGCTAGGTTGCCTGTTGTGGAACCTAGGATCCCCATGCCAGATTTGTTTTTAGGGGATCGAGCTAAGTTTCAGAATTTCAAAAATAATTGTAAATTGTTTTTTGCCTTAAAATCTAAGTCCTCAGGAAACGCAGCGCAGCAGGTTCAAATTATCATCTCTCTCCTGCGCGGCGATCCTCAGGATTGGGCTTTTTCCCTGATACCTGGGGATCCTGTTTTGAGTGATGTTGATGCATTTTTTCAGGCTTTGGGGTTATTGTACGATGAGCCTAATGTCACTGATCAAGCTGAAAAAGCCTTGTTGGCATTAAATCAGGGGCTTGATGACGCTGAGTTATACTGTCAGAGATTCCGTAGGTGGGCAGTCCTGACCAAATGGAATGACGACGCTTTGGCGGCCCTTTTCCGGAAGGGTCTGTCAGATAATGTAAAGGATGTTATGGTGGGATTCCCTGTCCCCTCTGGTCTCAATGATTCTATGTCATTAGCGATTCAAATTGACAGACGTTTGCGTGAGCGGAGAAGTAAGCGTGGAATGGTGTTGCCTTGTGAACCAGCTTCTGAACCCATGCAGTGTATAGAGTGGTGTCTGGGGCACAGCGTCATGAGTTCGAAAGCGCAATGGGTTATGTTTCTACTGTGGTGATGCCTCTCATGCTATTTCAGTCTGCCCTAAGCGGAGAAGACGTTTTGAACGCTCAGTTGTCTTGGGTAGTGTTCAGACTAAGTTTTTATTAACTGTCACTCTGATATGCTCTCTGTCCTCATTTTCTGCTCAGGCTTTCGTTGATTCTGGAGCAGCTATTAACCTGATGGATTATGATTTTGCTAAACGTTGTGGGTTTCCCTTGATACCCCTACAGAAGTCTATTCCCCTACTGGGGATCGATTCTACCCCTTTGGCTGAGAATAAACCCCAGTTTTCTACTCAGGTGATAATGAGGGTTGAACCTGATCACCAGGAGTGCTGCAAATTTTTGGTTCTATATAATCTGCATGACATTATCGTGCTGGGTTTCCCTTGGTTACAGTCTCATAATCCTGTTTTGGATTGGAAATCTGTGTCTGTAACCAGTTGGGGCTGCCAATGTGTTAATACCAACACTCCTGTTTTTTCTGCCTCCCCCCAGGCTCAGGATGTTCCTGACTTTTTGATTGATTTTTCTGATGTGTTTAGCGAAAGTAAATCTGCATCCTTGCCTCCCCATAGGAGCTATGACTGCGCTATTGAATTAGTGCCGGGTAGTAAATTCCCTAAAGGTCGCCTTTTTAACTTGTCTGTACCTGAACATGACGCTATGCGGTCTTATATCAAGGAATCATTGGAGAAGGGTCATATCAGACCATCCTCTTCACCCTTAGGTGCCGGTTTTTTCTTTGTGGCCAAAAAAGATGGTTCATTAAGGCCGTGTATTGATTATCGTCTCTTGAACAATATTACTGTGAAATATCAATACCCGTTACCCTTGATTTCTGACCTGTTTTCCAGGGTGAAAAACGCTACTTGGTTTAACCAAGCTTGACCTCAGGGGGGCGTATAACCTTATTCGCATTAAGCACGGGGATGAATGGAAGACGGCATTCAATACCCCTGAAGGGCATTTTGAGTACCTAGTGATGCCCTTTGGGCTCACTAATGCTCCTTCCGTCTTCCAGTCCTTCATGAATGACATTTTCAGGGATTTTGTGGACAAATTTCTGATTGTTTATTTGGATGATATCTTGATTTTTTCTAATGACTGGGACTCTCATGTGAAACATGTTCGAACTGTATTCCAGATTTTGAGAGAGAATGCTCTGTATGTGAAGGGATCAAAGTGTCTTTTTGGCGTACAGAGGATCTCATTTCTGGGATTCATTTTGTCCCCATCTGTTATTGAAATGGACCCGGTCAAGGTTCAGGCCATCTGTGATTGGGTCCAACCTACTTCATTAAAGGCTCTTCAGAGATTTTTGGGTTTTGCCAATTTTTATCGTAAATTTATTGGTAATTTCTCGGTTATTGTTAAACCATTAACTGATTTGACCAGAAAGGGTTCTGATGTGGTGAATTGGCCTCCTGAGGCAGTCTCTGCATTTCAGGAACTTAAGCAGAGATTCACTTCTGCTCCTGTTCTACGGCAGCCTGATGTTTCTCTGCCATTTCAGGTGGAGGTTGATGCCTCTGAAATTGGGGCAGGTGCCGTTTTGTCCCAAAAAGATCCAGAGACCTCTAAAAGTAACCCTTGTGCCTTTTTTTCTCGAAAATTTTCTCCTACTGAACGTAATTATGACGTGGGTAATCGGGAGTTATTGGCCATGAAGTGGGCTTTTGAAGAGTGGAGACATTGGCTGGAGGGAGCCAAACATCAGGTGGTGGTCCTTATGGACCATAAGAATCTGGTCTATCTGGAATCTGCCAAGCGACTCAATCCTAGACAGGCCAGGTGGGCCTTGTTTTTCACACGTTTTAATTTTGTGGTTTCCTTTCTTCCTGGCACTAAGAATGTTAAGGCGGATGCCCTCTCGAGGAGTTTCCTTGCGGACTCTCCTGAGTTATCTGATCCTTCTGTTATTTTGAAAGAGGGTGTAGTTCTTTCCGCCATCTCGCCCAATTTGAGACTTGCTCTGGAGGGGTGTCAGGAGGATAGGCCCGAGCGCTGCCCTGTTGGAAAATTGTTTGTCCCGGACCAATGGAAAAAGAGTGTGATGTCTGAGATTCATTGTTCCGCATTGGCTGGGCATCCCGGAATTTTTGGTACCAGAGACTTGGTTAGTCGGTCCTTTTGGTGGCCTACCTTGTCTCGTGATGTCAGGGAATTTGTGCAGTCCTGCGGGACTTGCTCTCGCTCCAAGCCTTGCTCTCGCTCTAGTGGTTTGTTGATGCCATTGCCTGTGCCCAAGAGACCATGGACCCATATCTCTATGGATTTCATTTCCGATCTTCCTGTTTCTCAGAGAATGACCACCATCTGGGTAATTTGTGATAGGTTTTCCAAAATGATACATCTTGTGCCATTACCTAAGTTGCCTTCCTCTTCTGAATTGGTGCCGTTGTTCCTTCAGCACGTGGTTCGTTTACACGGCATTCCTGAGAACATTGTGTCTGACAGAGGAGTCCAGTTTGTTTCCAGATTTTGGAGGACTTTTTGTTCTAAACTGGGTGTTCAATTGTCTTTCTCCTCGGCATTTCATCCTCAGACCAATGGTCAAACTGAGAGAACAAACCAGACATTGGAGACTTATCTAAGATGCTTTGTGTCTGCTGATCAGGATGACTGGGTCTCTTTTTTGCCTTTGGCTGAGTTTGCTCTTAATAATAGGGCTAGCTCTGCCACTTTGATGTCTCTGTTTTTCTGTAATTCTGGGTTTCACCCTCGATTTTCTTCAGGACAGACGGAGGCTTCTGTCTGTCCAGGTGTTGACTCTGTTGTGGAGCGTATGCAACAGATTTGGGACCAGGTAGTGGAGAGGTTGTCCCTCTCTCAGGAGAAGGCCCAGCGGTTTGCTAACCGGCATAGGACTGATGGTCCTCGGTTTAAAGTGGGGGACTTGGTCTGGTTGTCCTCAAAGAATATTCCTATGAGAGTAGCATCTCCTAAATTTAAGCCTAGGTTCATTGGACCTTATAAGATCATGGAGATTATTAATCCTGTTTCTTTTCGTTTGCTTCTTCCAGGGACATTTAAGATCATAACGTGTTCCACAAGTCCTTGTTGAAGAGGTTTGTATAGCCAGTGGTTCCTGCTGCTGTGCCTCCTGACCCTGTTTTGGTTGAGGGCAATCTGGAGTATGTGGTTGAGAAAATATTGGATTCTCGTTTTTCTAGACGGAAACTCCAGTATTTGGTTAAATGGAGAGGTTATGGTCAGGAAGACAATTCTTGGGTGTTTGCTTCGGACATCCATGCTAGGAGACTTATCCGTGCGTATCATAGAATCATCCTGACCGACCTGGTTGCTCAAATGAGGGTTCGGTGACCCCTCCTCAAGGGGGGGGTACTGTTGTGAATGGGTTTGAGATGAGTTCTGAGCAGAGGCTCCCTCTGGTGGTTACAAGCGGTGCTAGTGAAGATTGTGAGGACTGGGAATCAGGTGTTACTGACTGGTCTTATATAAGGGAGTCATTTTCACATCAGGGTTGCCGGTGATCAATTGTTTGGTCTGAATCCTTCATTCCAGTTTCCCTTGTAGCCTGCTGTGTCGTGTCTGCATCTCCTGCTAACAGATAAGACTTTTTCTTCTTTTGTGTTTGTGCTATATTTTTGCATTTTGTCCTGCACTTCTGTGGGGGCCTTCAGGGTCCCCTCCGGGGGCTTTTGCCCTCTCAGTTTAGTTCAGCCACTGAGTTTTGTACTTTTGCTTTTTCCAGTTTTTTCAGTGGCTGCTGTTTTGATTTTGTTACACCAGAGAACTAATTTAGGTGGTAGAGGTCGTGTGATCTCAGGTGATTTTGAAATTAGTAGAGTTGGTGCTTTTCAGGGTTTTCTGGGATTGCAGTAAGTACCCTTCCTATCCTTTTCTATTTAGATAGTTTGGGCCCAGCGTTTGCTCATACTATTTTCTTTCTGTGTCAGTATTTCCTCTTGTCTAACCGCCATTACATGTTTGGGGGCTTTCTATTATCTTTGGGGTTCTGCTCCAGGGCAGATAGCTTTCCTATTTCTATCTTTAGGTGTAGTTAGTTTCTCAGGCTGTGACGAGGCGTCTAGGACCAACGTAGGAACGCTCCACGGCTGCCTCTAGTTGTGGTGGTTAGTCAGGGTACTGCAATCTCATAGATTCCAACTGCTCTGGTGTATTGCCTTTTTTACCTGCACTCCTCAGCTACCGAAACATAACAGGTTACTATTAGAAACCGTTATCCATTGCCTTTAATCCCTGAGTTGCTGGAGAGAGTGCGGCATGCCAAAATTTTCTCTAAATTGGATCTCCGTGGGGCCTATAACTTGGTCCGTATTAGACCTGGGGATGAATGGAAGACTGCTTTCAGGTCACGCTATGGACACTTTGAATATCTAGTTATGCCTTTTGGTCTGAGTACCGCCCCAGCCACTTTCCAACACTTTGTGAATGATATCTTCAGGGATCTCCTAGATACATTTGTGGTGATTTATCTGGATGATATTCTAATTTTTTCTAACTCCACAGAGGAACATCATGGACATGTGAGAATGGTCTTAGAACGCCTAAGACAAAACCATCTCTACATCAAACTTGAAAAATGTGAATTCCATAGGACCGAAATTCAATTTCTGGGGTATGTACTATCTACGCAAGGGATTAGTATGGATGGAAGCAAGACCCAAGCCATCAAGGATTGGCCAATTCCTAGAAATGTGAAGGAGGTGCGGCGTTTCATCGGGTTTGCCAACTTCTATAGACGTTTCATTAAGAATTTTTCTGAGGTAGTGTCACCTATCACCCAACTTACCCGGAAACAGTCTAGGTTCTCCTGGACTCCGCAAGCTCAGGAAGCATTTTCCTGTTTAAAGGATAAATTTACCACCGCACCTATCTTAGTACATCCCAACCCCGAGCTTGCCTTCATAATAGAGGTGGATGCTTCAGACTGTACCGTTGGAGCTATACTCTCTCAGAGAACAGGTGAGAAGAATGTCTTGCATCCCTGTGCCTTCTTTTCCCAGCAGTTGTCTTCGGCTGAGAGGAACTACGATGTGGGCAATAGAGAATTGTTGGCCATTATTGCCGCCTTCAAGGAATGGAGACACCTTCTTCAGGGAGCTGCACAGCAAATAGTCGTCCTGACAGACCATCGTAACCTTGAATTTATCAGGTCGGCTAAGTGCCTGACTCCTCGCCAGGCTCGCTGGAATCTTTTCCTAAATCAATTTAATTTTGTCATTTCTTATAGACCAGGATCGCGCAATGGAAAGGCTGATGCACTCTCTAGGATTCATTCAGCAGAGACACGTCCACTTACTCCTCCTAAGACTATTCTTCCTGACTCTAGATTCCTGGGAGTGATTCATAATCAAGACCTACTTAAGGACATCAAGGAAGCATACCATGTGGATTCTTTGTTGGCTCAACCCCCAAGGGACGTAAGTCTTGTCTTTAAGAATGGTGTGTGGATTCAGGGACAACGTCTGTATATACCTGAAACAGTCAGATTGAGAGTATTGCAACTCATCCACGATTCCAAGATAGCCGGGCATAGGGGAATTCTAAAGACACAAGAATTTCTTTCTCGTTTCTTTTGGTGGCCAACTTACAGGAAAGATGTCTTAAACTATGTCACTTCATGTGAAGTCTGTGCAAGATGCAAAACACCTCGCTCCTCACCAACTGGTCTGTTGCAACCTCTTCCCACCCCGTCCCGCCCGTGGGGATCCATTTCTATGGACTTCATTGTGGAGTTACCAACCTCTCAAGGGAAGAACACCATTCTAGTGGTGGTTGACCGTCTAACAAAGGCAGCTCATTTTATCCCTTGTGTCGGCTTACCCACTGCAAAACAGACATCAGACTTGATGATTAAGAATGTGTTTCGCTTACATGGAGTACCGGATGAGGTCATTTCGGATCGAGGGGTGCAATTCACTTCAAGGTTTTGGCAAAATTTCTGTGCAGCATTGGACATTAAAGTAAACCTTTCTTCTGCTTTTCATCCCCAGACTAATGGACAGACAGAACGAACCAATCAGACCCTGGAGCAGTATCTCCGCTGTTTTATCTGCCACCTACAGGATGATTGGGTGGATCTACTTCCACTGGCTGAGTTCTCTTATAACAACTCTCAGAGCGCCTCCACTAAGCAGTTCCTTTTTACTCCAATCAGGTTATCATCCTAACATTCTTCCTCGATTTCCCATAGATACGCCCTTGCCGGCAGTGGCTGAAAGAATCACTTCTTTACAAAAGAATATGGATCTTCTAAAGGAAAATCTAGAATTGGCTCAGGAAAGGTACAAGAAAGCAGCAGATAAATTTCGTAAACCTGCACCAGCTTTCAAGGTAGGAGATTTGGTCTGGCTGTCAACCAGAAATCTTAAATTAAAGATTCCATCGTCTAAATTGGGACATAAGTACATTGGACCTTATAAGATCAATAAGATTATAAGTGCTGTTGCTTGTCGTCTTCAACTGCCCAGAACTATGAGAATCCACCCTGTCTTTCATGTATCCCTACTAAAGGCTGCAACACCCAATACGTTTCCTGGACGTTCTTCTCCTTGCCCTGACCAGTGCTGGTCGATGGTCAGGAAGAATTTATGGTGGAAAGGATTCTAGATTCCAGGTTGTACAGAAATCAGTTGCAATATTTGATTAAATGGCAGGGCTACCCAGTGGAGGACAACTCATGGGAACCAGTCAATAATGTAAATGCTCCTCGCCTGCTCCGCCAGTTTCATCAGAGGTACCCTGACAAGCCTGGTCTGAGGTCATCCGGAGGTTGTCCCTAAGGGGGGAGTAATGTAAGGTTCTTTGTCTCTGTTGACATGTTCCTTGAAACTCAGTTTTTCGTCGGCCATTTTGCTTTCTGTCTTTCTGCAGCTCTTGCCCTCAGTTAATATGGAGTTTCCAGTTTTCATGTTCCCGCCCTGATTCTTCCCTCTTGCTTCTTAAGCAGCCTCAGCTGAACAATCAGTGCTCCTGAATCAAGCCTCAGTCAGTCTGTGACCTGACTCCTGGAAGCCTTGGACTTGTACTCCAGCTATTCCCTACTGAGGAACCTTGGAACACTTTTGGACTCTGGAAACCTGCTGTTTGGTGAATTCCATGTTTGCAGAGGAATTACGGTACAGAGAAGAGATCCTGAACTTGCTTTGGAGATTTATTGTAGTGCTTGAAGTTACTCTGGCCTGCTGTGTCTCCTGTCGCTGTTCCTGCAAACTGTGTGAACTTTTCAGCATGCTTGTATGAAGTAATACAAGTCATTTCATTTCAACCTATGTCTCCTGTGTTTTCCTCGCACCCAAGCACAAGACGCTATAGGAACTGTACACTATACATGACACCAATCCTGATGTGCATGGTCCCCTCACCCCCCAATCCTGATGTGCATGGTCCCCTCACCCCCCAATCCTGATGTGCATGGTCCCCTCACCCCCCAAACCTGATGTGCATGGTCCCCTCACCCCCCAACCCTGATGTGCATGGTCCCCTCACCCCCCAATCCTGATGTGCATGGTCCCCTCACCCCCCAATCCTGATGTGCATGGTCCCCTCACCCCCCAACCCTGATGTGCATGGTCCTCTCACCCCCAACCCTGATGTGCATGGTCCGCTCACCCCCAATCCTGATGTGCATGGTCCCCTCATCCCCAATCCTGATGTGCATGGCCCCCTCACCCCCCCAATCCTGATATGCATGGTCCCCTCACCCCCCAATCCCGGTATGCACGGTCCCCTCACCCACCAATCCTGGTATGCATGGTCACCTCCCGCCCAATCCTGGGAATGCATGGTCCCTTCACCCCCAATTCTGGTATGAATGGTCCCCTCACCCCCCAATCCTGGTATGAATGGTCCCCTCATCGCCCAATCCTGATGTGCATGGTCCTCTCACCCCCCAATCCTGATGTGCATGGTCCGCTCACCCCCAATCCTGATGTGCATGGTCCCCTCATCCCCAATCCTGATGTGCGTGGCCCCCTTACACCCCCAATCCTGATATGCATGGTCCCCTCACCCCCCAATCCTGATGTGCATGGTCCCCTCATCCCCAATCCTGGTGTGCATGGCACCCTCACCCCCCAATCCTGGTATGCATGGTCCCCTCACCCCCCCAACCCTGATGTGCATGGTCCGCTCACCCCCAATCTGATGTGCATGGTCCCCTCACCCCCCCAACCCTGATGTGCATGGTCCCCTCACCCCCAATCCTGATGTGCATGGTCCCCTCACCCCCCAATCCTGATGTGCATGGTCCCCTCACCCCCCAACCCTGATGTGCATGGTCCCCTCCACCCCCAATCTCTTTCTGCAGGACATTCACATTGCTGGTAATGTCATAGTGACATTTAAAGGGCCTGTAGCCTTGAAAAAAAAAATTGGATTTTATCATTGTGCTGCTCATCCCTGCAGGAATTAAATGGTGTTGACTTTGAGGAAGAAATGATGTGAATGTCTGTACACATTAAGTCTAGTGCACAGTTGTGTACAAGTTCGGAGTTGTACAGAGCCATATTATGGCACTAGTCTAAAGCTGGCCATACACAGAGGTGGAAATAACTGTTGTGCAACTGGGGTCCAAGAGATAAAAGGGCACATTTTCAACTCCAAAGCTGCAATCCGCTTCTGTCACAGTCATATTTTGGCCCCCCCCGGCCTGTTCTTGCACAGGGACTCTCTTGAATTTGTGTCCGCCACTGGCCATATACTGTACATGAGAAACTGTCAGACGAACAGCCGACAGATATCTCTCCAGACTTTCTTATGCACATGGCTTGGCTTGTGTTTATTAATGGGCAAAGAGAGAGTCACCCCCAGACTGCTCGGCCAGCGGCTTATCACCGCTGAAAACAAAAAGATTTTTGACTTCCCAATACCAACATCATTGTCAGGGAAGAAATGGGAGATTCCCATACAATGGAGATTGGCGGTTAAGACAGTGGACTGTTTTCATATGTATATTAGACCCTTAAGAACCAAATAGATGGGGTATTATGGAGGTCTTCTCCCCTAGAAGGATTTCTTCTGTTGGAGAATACTTCTGTAAGTGAAGAGTCAGACAACTGTATAAATCGGAGATCAGAACATAATGCATAGATTGGCCACCGCTCTCCTTACCCGCATGTGACAGCTGCATAAAAAATAGATGAAGCTGTCACGCTCCGGTTGGGAGACCACCAGGCAGTCCATGCATTGCTTTCCGATCTCTGTCTGATTAATATGGCCACCTGACTGCACCCTAATATAAAAAATAAACACAGCAGATATGATAATCTGAATAAGCTCTACTCACCACTACTCCCCACCAGCGGTCCAGGAAAGAAGCTTCAGCAATTTCCCTCATCTCATGGCTCTTATCTCCTAGAGCAGGGATGAGGAGCGTTCTTTCTGCCAAGGGCAATTTGGATATTTAAGCCATCCTTCGGAGGCCATACAAATTGTGCACTAACTCTGCCCACAAAGTAAGTCTTGATACTGGCACTAGTGTCAGGAATCAGGATATAATCTTTCAGTGCATGCGCCTCAGCCTGCAGTAGTGAACACTTTTCAAAAGTTTTATATCCATGCTCAAAGGTTGGTTTAACATTAAAGACTTTGGAAACTAGGTGGCCATGCTTGTGGGACTTGTCAGATCTGCCTTGCTTGCTAGTGCTACTTTTAAAAAAAAAAAACATAAATATAATCGAGAGACGATTGGACAGAAGAGAAGTCAAGATGATCCCCTTACAGCTAGAGACTGAGAGCCATGTGTTGGGGAACCCCAGTGTACTGGTTATATTGGACAGTGATGTTTGCATTTTTGCAAATATACAAATTAGGATAAGAACGACGGTTCACATCAGGTCATCACTGTCTAGTCCTGTGATGTCATCAGCTGGTGTTTGGTTGTAAATAAATAGCAGATGATGTGAGATCTGAGATTTGCACTTTCTCTACTTCTAAGTCACAGGAGATGGAAATCTAAATGAACGACACTCTAATTTGCACCTCCATTATTTACAAAGAATGGAGTACATATCTGTTTTCCATCTAAATGCATTTTTTTCGAAAAACTGACTAATCCCTAACTTGTGATATAGTATTTAGTTTATAGCATTTAAGACCCAATTTATTAATATTGACATTGTTCACTCCAGTCTTTATGAAGGGATGTGGTGGAGTGGATGTATCGTTACTCAATGAACTCACCAGAAGAGTTACTCCAGTCTGGATATGTGGCATAAGTTACACCACTAAAGTCATGTAACTTTTGAATAGTTTGTTGAGCGAGCCTTGCCACACCCTGTCAAGCCCAAGTGTGAAAATGACAATAGTCGCAAAAAGTTTTGGCAAATTTGAGCTGTGCAAACATTTTTGCTACTTTTCAGAGTTTGTTATAATAGATTTCTGGAGAAAACACTGATGAATCAGGGCCTTAGTGTCTATTGTGATGTGTAGTAAAGGAAAGGGAATATTGCAGTTACCTTCAGACAATGCAAATGTTCAATTTGCTACTCCAGTCCCTAGTGTGACTAGCTAGCCCCATCCCACCATGGCACCCCGCACCCTGACACATCACCCCTGCTTTGTGCCATGCATAATGAGAACTCAGTTGTGGACATACAGTAGATGTGTGCACTCATATAATACTAGTGATGAACCCGTTCTACGCCCGGGTGGCAAGCATTTTTATAGGTACATGGTCTCCCATTCTGGTATGTGCTTCCCCCCTCTATTCTGGTATGCATGGCACCCCTCATCCCTATCCTGGTATGTATGGTCCCCTCACCCCCACCCAAATCTACTATGCATGGCACCCCATTCCTCATCCTGGTATGCAAGGTCACCTCCTGCCCAATCCTGGAATGCATGGTCCCCTCACCCCCAATTCTGGTATGAATGGTCCCGTCACCCCCAATTCTGGTATGAATGGTCCCCTCACCCCCCAATCCTGGTATGAATGGTCCCCTCAACCCCCAATCCTGGTATGAATGGTCCCCTCATCGCCCAATCCTGATGTGCATGGTCCGCTCACCCTCCAATCCTGATGTGCATGGTCCCCTCACCCCCCCAATCCTGATGTGCATGGTCCCCTCACCCCCCAATCCTGATGTGCATGGTCCCCCCCCCCCAAACCTGATGTGCATGGTCCCCTCACCCCCCAATCCCGGTATGCACGGACCCCTCACCCACCAATCCTGGTATGCATGGTCACCTCCCGCCCAATCCTGGAATGCATGGTCCCCTCACCCCCAATTCTGGTATGAATGGTCCCCTCACCCCCCAATCCTGGTATGAATGGTCCCTCATCGCCCAATCCTGATGTGCATGGTCCTCTCACCCCCCAATCCTGATGTGCATGGTCCGCTCACCCCCAATCCTGATGTGCATGGTCCCCTCATCCTCAATCCTGATGTGCGTGGCCCCCTTACCCCCCAATCCTGATATGCATGGTCCCCTCACCCCCCAACCCTGATGTGCATGGTCCCCTCACCCCCCAATCGTGATGTGCATGGTCCCCTCACCCCCCAACCCTGATGTGCATGGTCCTCTCACCCCCCAACCCTGATGTGCATGGTCCGCTCACCCCCAATCCTGATGTGCATGGTCCCCTCATCCCCAATCCTGATGTGCATAGCCCCCTCACGCCCCCAATCCTGATATGCATGGTCCCCTCACCCCCCAATCCCGGTATGCACGGACCCCTCACCCACCAATCCTGGTATGCATGGTCACCTCCCGCCCAATCCTGGAATGCATGGTCCCCTCACCCCCAATTCTGGTATGAATGGTCCCCTCACCCCCCAATCCTGGTATGAATGGTCCCCTCATCGCCCAATCCTGATGTGCATGGTCCTCTCACCCCCTAATCCTGATGTGCATGGTCCGCTCACCCACAATCCTGATGTGCATGGTCCCCTCATCCCCAATCCTGATGTGCGTGGCCCCCTTACCCCCCCAATCCTGATATGCATGGTTCCCTCACCCCCCAATCCTGATGTGCATGGTCCCCTCATCCCCAATCCTGGTGTGCATGGCACCCTCACCCCCCCAATCCTGGTATGCATGGTCCCCTCACCCCCCCAACCCTGATGTGCATGGTCCGCTCACCCCCCAATCCTGATGTGCATGGTCCCCTCACCCCCCAATCCTGATGTGCATGGTCCCCTCACCCCCCAAACCTGATGTGCATGGTCCCCTCACCCCCCAACCCTGATGTGCATGGTCCCCTCACCCCCCAATCCTGATGTGCATGGTCCCCTCACCCCCCAACCCTGATGTGCATGGTCCTCTCACCCCCCAACCCTGATGTGCATGGTCCGCTCACCCCCAATCCTGATGTACATGGTCCCCTCATCCCCAATCCTGATGTGCATGGCCCCCTCACCCCCCCAATCCTGATATGCATGGTCCCCTCACCCCCCAATCCCGGTATGCACGGTCCTCTCACCCACCAATCCTGGTATGCATGGTCACCTCCCGCCCAATCCTGGAATGCATGGTCCCCTCACCCCCAATTCTGGTATGAATGGTCCCCTCACCCCCAATCCTGGTATGAATGGTCCCCTCATCGCCAATCCTGATGTGCATGGTCCTCTCACCCCCCAATCCTGATGTGCATGGTCCGCTCACCCCCAATCCTGATGTGCATGGTCCCCTCATCCCCAATCCTGGTGTGCATGGCACCCTCACCCCCCCAATCCTGGTATGCATGGTCCCCTCACCCCCCCAACCCTGATGTGCATGGTCCGCTCACCCCCCAATCCTGATGTGCATGGTCCCCTCACCCCCCAATCCTGATGTGCATGGTCCCCTCACCCCCAATCCTGATGTGCATGGTCCCCTCACCCCCCAATCCTGATGTGCATGGTCCCCTCACCCCCCAACCCTGATGTGCATGGTCCCCTCACCCCCCAATCTCTTTCTGCAGGACATTCACATTGCTGGTAATGTCATAGTGACATTTAAAGGGCCTGTAGCCTTGAAAAAAAAAATTGGATTTTATCATTGTGCTGCCATCCCTGCAGGAATTAAATGGTGTTGACTTTGAGGAAGAAATGATGTGAATGTCTGTACACATTAAGTCTAGTGCACAGTTGTGTACAAGTTCGGAGTTGTACAGAGCCATATTATGGCACTAGTCTAAAGCTGGCCATACACAGAGGTGGAAATAACTGTTGTGCAACTGGGGTCCAAGAGATAAAAGGGCACATTTCCAACTCCAAAGCTGCAATCCGCTTCTGTCACAGTCATATTTTGGCCCCTCCAGCCTGTTCTTGCACAGGGACTCTCTTGAATTTGTGTCCGCCACTGGCCATATACTGTACATGAGAACTGTCAGACGAACAGCCGACAGATATCTCCCCAGACTTTCTTATGCACATGGCTTGGCTTGTGTTTATTAATGGGCAAAGAGAGAGTCACCCCAGACTGCTCGGCCAGCGGCTTATCACCGCTGAAAACAAAAAGATTTTTGACTTCCCAATACCAACATCATTGTCAGGAAGAAATGGGAGATTCCCATACAATGGAGATTGGCGGTTAAGACAGTGGACTGTTTTCATATGTATATTAGACCCTTAAGAACCAAATAGATGGGGTATTATGGAGGTCTTCTCCCCTAGAAGGATTTCTTCTGTTGGAGAATACTTCTGTAAGTGAAGAGTCAGACAACTGTATAAATCGGAGATCAGAACATAATGCATAGATTGGCCACCGCTCTCCTTACCCGCATGTGACAGCTGCATAAAAAATAGATGAAGCTGTCACGCTCCGGTTGGGAGACCACCAGGCAGTCCATGCATTGCTTTCCGATCTCTGTCTGATTAATATGGCCACCTGACTGCACCCTAATATAAAAAATAAACACAGCAGATATGATAATCTGAATAAGTTCTACTCACCACTACTCCCCACCAGCGGTCCAGGAAAGAAGCTTCAGCAATTTCCCTCATCTCATGGCTCTTATCTCCTAGAGCAGGGATGAGGAGCAGTTCTTTCTGCCAAGGGCAATTTGGATATTTAAGCCATCCTTCGTGGGCCATACAAATTGTGCACTAACTCTGCCCACAAAGTAAGTCTTGATACTGGCACTAGTGTCAGGAATCAGGATATAATCTTTCAGTGCATGCGCCTCAGCCTGCAGTAGTGAACACTGTGTGCGCGTGTATAGAGCAAGAAGAAAATAAAATGTTGGTAGCCATCAAAACACAGCTGCTGGCCCAAGCTCTGTGGTCTCTAGGAATCTATCCAGGGGATGGAAAAAGGTCATCGGGGACAATAAATGGCCCTCAGGCCTGAGGTTCCCCACCCTTGTCCTAGAGGATAAAAGGGTAGAGTATATATAGCTATTTTATCACTTCTTCTGTGGTCTTCATTTTTTTATTCTAAGAATAGTGAACACTTTTCAAAAGTTTTATATCCATGCTCAAAGGTTGGTTTAACATTAAAGACTTTGGAAACCAGGTGGCCATGCTTGTGGGACTTGTCAGGTCTGCCTTGCTTGCTAGTGCTACTTTTTAAAAAAAAACATAAATATAATCGAGAGACGATTGGACAGAAGAGAAGTCAAGATGATCCCCTTACAGCTAGAGACTGAGAGCCATGTGTTGGGGAACCCCAGTGTACTGGTTATATTGGACAGTGATGTTTGCATTTTTGCAAATATACAAATTAGGATAAGAACGACGGTTCACATCAGGTCATCACTGTCTAGTCCTGTGATGTCATCAGCTGGTGTTTGGTTGTAAATAAATAGCAGATGATGTGAGATCTGAGATTTGCACTTTCTCTACTTCTAAGTCACAGGAGATGGAAATCTAAATGAACGACACTCTAATTTGCACCTCCATTATTTACAAAGAATGGAGTACATATCTGTTTTCCATCTAAATGCATTTTTTTTTGAAATAACTGACTAATCCCTAACTTGTGATATAGTATTTAGTTTATAGCATTTAAGACCCAATTTATTAATATTGACATTGTTCACTCCAGTCTTTATGAAGGGATGTGGTGGAGTGGATGTATCGTTACTCAATGAACTCACCAGAAGAGTTACTCCAGTCTGGATATGTGGCATAAGTTACACCACTAAAGTCATGTAACTTTTGAATAGTTTGTTGAGCGAGCCTTGCCACACCCTGTCAAGCCCAAGTGTGAAAATGACAATAGTCGCAAAAAGTTTTGGCAAATTTGAGCTGTGCAAACATTTTTGCTACTTTTCAGAGTTTGTTATAATAGATTTCTGGAGAAAACACTGATGAATCAGGGCCTTAGTGTCTATTGTGATGTGTAGTAAAGGAAAGGGAATATTGCAGTTACCTTCAGACAATGCAAATGTTCAATTTGCTACTCCAGTCCCTAGTGTGACTAGCTAGCCCCATCCCACCATGGCACCCCGCACCCTGACACATCACCCCTGCTTTGTGCCATGCATAATGAGAACTCAGTTGTGGACATACAGTAGATGTGTGCACTCATACAATACTAGTGATGAACCCGTTCTACGCCCGGGTGGCAAGCATTTTTATAGGTACATGGTCTCCCATTCTGGTATGTGCTTCCCCCCTCCTATTCTGGTATGCATGGCACCCCTCATCCCAATCCTGGAATGCATGGTCCCCTCACCCCCAATTCTGGTATGAATGGTCCCGTCACCCCCAATTCTGGTATGAATGGTCCCTCACCCCCCAATCCTGGTATGAATGGACCCCTCACCCCCCAATCCTGGTATGAATGGTACCCTCACCCCCAATCCTGAGTGATGGTCCCTCACCCCCCAATCCTGATGTGCATGGTCCCCTCACCCCCCAATCCTGATGTGCATGGTCCCCTCACCCCCCAATCCCGGTATGCACGGTCCCCTCACCCACCAATCCTGGTATGCATGGTCACCTCCCGCCCAATCCTGGAATGCATTGTCCCCTCACCCCCAATTCTGGTATGAATGGTCCCCTCACCCCCCAATCCTGGTATGAATGGTCCCCTCATCGCCCAATCCTGATGTGCATGGTCCTCTCACCCCCCAATCCTGATGTGCATGGTCCGCTCACCCCCAATCCTGATGTGCATGGTCCTCTCACCCCCCAATCCTGATGTGCATGGTCCTCACACCCCCAATCCTGATGTGCATGGTCCGCTCATCCCCAATCCTGATGTGCGTGGCCCCCTTACCCCCCAATCCTGATATGCATGGTCCCCTCACCCCCCAATCCTGATGTGCATGGTCCCCTCATCCCCAATCCTGGTGTGCATGGCACCCTCACCCCCCCAATCCTGGTATGCATGGTCCCCTCACCCCCCCAACCCTGATGTGCATGGTCCGCTCACCCCCCAATCCTGATGTGCATGGTCCCCTCACCCCCCAACCCTGATGTGCATGGTCCCCTCACCCCCCAATCCTGATGTGCATGGTCCCCTCACCCCCCAATCCTGATGTGCATGGTCCCCTCACCCCCCAACCCTGATGTGCATGGTCCCCTCACCCCCCAATCCTGATGTGCATGGTCCCTTCACCCCCCCAATCCTGATGTGCATGGTCCCCTCACCCCCCAATCCTGATGTGCATGGTCCCCTCACCCCCCAATCCTGATGTGCATGGTCCCCTCACCCCCCCAATCCTGATATGCATGGTCCCCTCAACCCCCAACCCTGATGTGCATGGTCCCCTCACCCCCCAATCCTGATGTGCATGGTCCCCTCACCCCCCAATCCTGATGTGCATGGACCCCTCACCCCCCAATCCTGATGTGCATGGTCCCCTCAACCCCCCCAATCTTGATGTGCATGTCCCCTCACCCCCCAACCCTGATGTGCATGGTCCGCTCACCCCCCAATCCTGATGTGCATGGTCCCCTCACCCCCCCTATCCTGATGTGCATGGTCCCCTCACCCCCCACTCCTGATGTGCATGGTCCCCTCACGCCCCCCTATCCTGATGTGCATGGTCCCCTCACCCCCAATTCTGATGTGCATGGTCCCCTCACCCCCCAATCCTGATGTGCATGGTCCCCTCACGCCCCCCCTATCCTGATGTGCATGGTCCCCTCACCCCCCCAATCCTGATGTGCATGGTCCCCTCACCCCCCAATCCTGATGTGCATGGTCCCCTCATGCCCCCCCTATCCTGATGTGCATGGCCCCCTCACCGCTATTAAACTGCACAGATACCCCAAAAAAACAAACATTTATACTCACCTTTCATCCCTGTGCTCCAGTGCTGTTCCGTTCAGCTGGATGCCGGGGGAGGAGAGCGGAGCCGGAGTACCCGCATGCCCATACCACGCGGTCCGGCGCCATATTGCTGAAGACACACTGTAAATGTGTCTTCAGCAAAATGGCGCCGGATAGCGCTATTGCGCATGCGCGATCCGACGCGCACTCCTGGTCTCCTGCCCCGGGAGAAGAGAAGCGCCGCGGCAACGCTCCTCCCGGTCAGGTAAGTATGTGAGTATGGCGCCGGAGATCGCGGTATGCATCCAGTACGCATACCGTGATCTCCGACGCCATACAGAGTACTCACCGCTCTGGATGCCTCACTCTGTCTGGAGCCAGACTGCGCAGGCGTGTCGCGCTTCGTAGTCTATAAAGGCTTCAGACAGAGTGACGCTCCCACCGTTATATTATAGATGTGGCCACAAAAAAAGGTTTAATCTCATATAGCCCAATTGACTAAATGTATTTTAAATTTCTTGATAATTTACTTTATTTACATATCACTATATAAAATGTCTTTCATCATTCACATTGGCCACTAGGCAAACTATTATACTCCTACCATCTATTGAGAACACGGATGTTAGCAGCAATAGACTGACTCAGACCCCACTTAATTGCATTTTATGACCACTCTTTTGTCCAAGCAAAAGTCATTGTGCAAGAGGGGGAGGAAGTAAGATTCTATTATCAGGCCTTGTGGCCAATGTAAATATTGCAAGTTTTCTGTATTATACAACACCTATAAAGGTAACTCATATGTGAATTATAGAGTATAAATCAATTATAATACACCAAAAAATTAAACTCTATCACAGGATGGATATTTATAAAACTACAAATTTTTATTGAATAACAAGGTAAAACACGTAAAAATACGTAACATATACCGGACAAAAACAACACACGATACAGAAAAAAGTGGTACAGCCCGTATAATGAGTACAAGAGAAAGTACCTAAAACTACCAAAAGTCTGGACAATATGTAATTACCAAAATACAATAAAGTATAGAAGTTT
>JARQOD010004983.1:0-50996 GCA_033576555.1 Oophaga sylvatica
TTTTTGCCGTTCACACAGCAGGGGAACAGCTGACATTACTGAACCCCAGTAACACAGGAGCAAGTGTTCACTGGCTAACAGCACTTCCGAGCAACAACTGGCGGTGTTGTAGCCCAGGGATGAGAAGAGAACATGGTGGAGGCAGCAGGACTTTTTGCCGTTCACACAGCAGGGGAACAGCTGACATTACTGAACCCCAGTAACACAGGAGCAAGTGTTCACTGCGCTAACAGCACTTCCGAGCAACAACTGGCGGTGTTGTAGCCCAGGGATGAGAAGAGAACATGGTGGAGGCAGCAGGACTTTTTGCCGTTCACACAGCAGGGAACAGCTGACATTACTGAACCCCAGTAACACAGGAGCCAGTGTTCACTGGGCTAACAGCACTTCCGAGCAACAACTGGCGGTGTTGTAGCCCAGGGATGAGAAGAGAACATGGTGGAGGCAGCAGGACTTTTTGCCGTTCACACAGCAGGGGAACAGCTGACATTACTGAACCCCAGTAACACAGGAGCAAGTGTTCACTGCGCTAACAGCACTTCCGAGCAACAACTGGCGGTGTTGGAGCCCAGGGATGAGAAGAGAACATGGTGGAGGCAGCAGGACTTTTTGCCGTTCACACAGCAGGGGAACAGCTGACATTACTGAACCCCAGTAACACAGGAGCAAGTGTTCACTGTGCTAACAGCACTTCCGAGCAACAACTGGCGGTGTTGTAGCCCAGGGATGAGAAGAGAACATGGTGGAGGCAGCAGGACTTTTTGCCGTTCACACAGCAGGGGAACAGCTGACATTACTGAACCCCAGTAACACAGGAGCAAGTGTTCACTGCGCTAACAGCACTTCCGAGCAACAACTGGCGGTGTTGGAGCCCAGGGATGAGAAGAGAACATGGTGGAGGCAGCAGGACTTTTTGCCGTTCACACAGCAGGGGAACAGCTGACATTACTGAACCCCAGTAACACAGGAGCAAGTGTTCACTGTGCTAACAGCACTTCCGAGCAACAACTGGCGGTGTTGTAGCCCAGGGATGAGAAGAGAACATGGTGGAGGCAGCAGGACTTTTTGCCGTTCACACAGCAGGGGAACAGCTGACATTACTGAACCCCAGTAACACAGGAGCAAGTGTTCACTGTGCTAACAGCACTTCTGAGCAACAACTGGCGGTGTTGGAGCCCAGGGTCAAGGAGGATGTTTAAATACTATATCAAGTATTTTCCTTGTTACGTGTCAATTAAAAATGTCTATACTCCAAACAAGAGAAATATAACCTTTAGTACCATAAGATGATGATTTTACTTAAAAAAATATATGTAAATTAATAATTTACAAACATAAACGCATACATTAACATGTTGAAAAGCAATGCAAACCACAATTAAAATAGGTTAAATAATCTGCTATACGGTTTAAAATAAAAGCATACAAGTACATATCAGAATCCATTAATGATGGCTAAGTAACAGTATGTACACCATTTTTATTGTGTAGACAATGAATGGCTGACTTAAAAACATAATTAGCATTACAAGTTATCTTTGACATTCATAAAACTTTACATTTGGTGAATAATATCACTAAAATTTTTTTAAAAATATCTAAAATTTCCATCATGTAATACTGATAATATGTGCCAATCATTTATATTAACAAACAAAAAATTTAAAAAGTGCATAGTGCAGAGTGAAAACAGATATTTATGCCTGACTGTGGACTTGCAAGCATGACAACGGATAGATAAGGTATATATAGATGAGACTGCATAGCCACAGATGGTGAATGGCGATGTAATACTGTACCTCAATAAAGTGTGCATTACTACTACATCCTTTTTTTTATATAGCTTTATAAAAGGTTACGTGCATGTATGGTTGCGCCTTTGTTTGGACGCACAGACTGGCTTCCTGCTGTGAAGCGTTGGGTATTGGAGCGTCTGTACGTCTTATGACGCAGACTAACATTCACGGTGCGCATCGTTCATCATCGCAAGCGTACCGACAACACAAAGGGGTTGTCATGACTGCTTTACTCAGTAAACATGCACCTATGATGAAACATACACGCGTGTGCCCTATTACATAACAAGCTACAAGAAAAACGAGTGTGAGATGTGACACAGCTGTTTTGTTAAGGTACAGTATTATATCGACATTGTACAGGTGTCGCTATTCAGTCTGATAAATAGATATCATTCACCTATTCTATCAGTTGTCGTTCTTTCAGCACCACTTACAGGTATATATTTTGCTATTGTGACTATGCACTATTGACTTTACCAAGGTAATGCATGATTTTTGTTAGCGATTATCATGTTTACATGAAGGACCTTTATGATATGGGCTGTTAACTTTCTAATTAAATATGTATTTTTTAAAATGACACAAATATAAGTAATGTTGAAGAGGACTATTCCTACATGCATTGTTTGCACAATATTACAGGTGTACATCACGTCCCTTAATCAACATTGGATTATTATATTTACTTGTATGCTTTTATTTAAAAGGCAAGAACACTGAAGTATAACCTTCGCACTGCAGCAGTTGTCAAAGTTCAACCCACATTATGCACTTCCAACATTGCAGCATTTGAGTCATGATGTGAGTTGGATTTGTCTAAGCTATGGAGTGACAAGGTTGACCATCAGTATCCTATAGCATAAGTAGGCTTTTGAGTTTGCATTTGTTTTCGACATGTGCATATCTGTAATAATATGTCACAATTATTTTGTAACAGATTTGTGACAAAGACTAATCATTTTATGGTTTTAAAGTTGACGTTTCAAATGTTTACAGCTTAGAAATCAGGGTGTAGCCTCATATCTATGTGTAGCACTAGACACTTTGACATGTCATGTTTTTTTCACCATGATTAGGTAGCTAGCAGTAATTTTTGCCGGACACACAGCAGGGGAACAGCAGGCGTTACTGAACCCCACAAACACATCAGCGATTGTTTTCATCTGTGCATCTAACACTTCTGAGCAGCAACTGGCGGTGTTGAAGCCCAGGGTCAAGGAGGGTGTAGGCAGAGGCCTAGTATGAGATGTTTAAAGTTGAAGTTGTAGTTAGCAGCAGTAATTTTTGCCAGACACACAGCAGGGGAACAGCAGGCGTTACTGAACCCCACAAACACATCAGCGATTGTTTTCATCTGTGCATCTAACACTTCTGAGCAGCAACTGGCGGTGTTGAAGCCCAGGGTCAAGGAGGGTGTAGGCATAAAATATTGAGTTATTGCCTTGTTACGTGGCCATTGCAAATGTATGTACTTCAAACAAGAATAAATGAAGTTTTACTAGGACAATAAAATGATGAATTTCAATTCCAAGAATAGAAAAATATTTATACTTGAGAGTCCTCTGTGGTTGATACCGTTTAATGGCTAACTGAAAATATGGTAACAAATTCCAAGCTTTCGAGACTACTCAGGTCTCTTCATCAGGCTAAGACTAAAACAAAAAATGAAGAATCACATATTTCTACACACAACAGGACACAGGAATAGGTAAGACAAGTGAGGGAGGGACAAGTGAGGGGAGACCGGCCAAAAAATGAGAACAAGGATGAATTATCAGCGCCACACAATAAGAGAAAAAATAATGGATTTACCTGTGGCAAAACACTTTTGTATGCCCGGTCATAGCAGGATGGATATGGAATTACTGGTATTAAAATATAACTTCAAATATGAGAAAGATACAAAGGTTTCAGAATATAAGCTCATCATGACCTTTGACACTGTTAGTGATGGAATGAATAGATCACACGGATTTATGTCATTCTATATCAATTAAGGAATCTGCGTCTCTGCCCTTCCAGGGGCATGAAAACACAAAACCAGACCCCAATCAGAGGGCAATAAAACTTTCTATCCTTATCTAGGAACTGTTCCAATATTTATGTTCATCCCTCTGTGATAATGACAGTTCTGCTACACGTCACTTACTTGTCTTACCTATTGCACTATTCCTGTGTCCTGTTGTGTATAGAAATATGTGATGCTTCATTTTTTGTTTTAGTCTTTGCCTGATGAAGAGACGCGAGTAGCCTCGAAAGCTTGCAATTTGTTACCATCTTTTCAGTTATCCATTAAAACGTATCAACCACTGCGGACTCTCAAGTCTAAATATTTTTCTATCTACTGGCTAACACGGTACGAAGATACACATGTTTCCTAACTTCAAGAATAAAAATAAAGACACTGCAAATATAAACGCATATATGCACATGTCAACAAGAAATGGAACAACACACCACCCAAAAAATTGGTTACAAAATATAGTGTTGTAAATTTAAGAATAAAAGTCCATTTTTGTATTTATGAATAATGCTTAAGGAACGCTATGTTAAACCATAACATAGTGAAGACAATGGATTTTGTAATAGTCACTCATCATCATCATCATTGCAATTTAGATGTGACAGTCACAGACATTTCAATTATTTAAGTTAATAAAATCGTTACTTTGTACAGCATGTATGACATGTCCAGCATGGACTCATCAATGTGATGACACAATAATGTACGATAAAAAATAACCATTTAAAAAAACATTATGCATTGTCACAATTTAAGTGTGACCCTGCAAGTGTAGGTGAAACAAAGGCTACGGATAGCAAAGGTATATTCTATGTCTGTATCAGACAGTGGACAGCCTCTGATGGGTAATGGCGATGTTATACTGTACGTCAATAAAGTCTGCGGCTGCAATCATGCATTTTTTGCTTGTACAGTGTTGAAGAGGGTAAAAGCATGTCTGGTTGCGCAAGGCTTTATCCGTCAACACTACCTTCCTACTGTCACGCGTAGGGTAGGGTAGCATGTGTCAATTAGATGACTCTATAAAATGTGACGTTACGCAGCGTTATTGCGCCCTAGGGACGCCAAAAATACGACAGCAGTAATCATTTACTGTCTAATACTCCACCTATGACCAACAAAAAAAGAACGTTCCCTCTTTAACAATCTACAAGACTAACAAGCATAATGGTTGACGCTGACTTTATTGAGGTACAGTATTACATCGACATTGTCCATGAGTAACTATGCACTGTGATACCTATATACCATTATTAATTTATATCTGTTGTGGTTGTTTCAACAGCACTTGCAGGTATAACTACCTATTGTCAGTATGCATGATGCACTTTCTAGATGTAATAATTTATTATTGCACATTATTACCAGGTTTAGATGCTGGCCATTTCATATATGGTGTGTGAAGTTACAGTTGGCATCAGTATGTGTATTTTATAATGTCTGTCATAAATAAAACTCGTGATGATGATGATGATTTTATGATTCGTACATCCATTGACTGCATTATCTTACAGGTACAGATAAAGTTCCTTAAAAAGCATTAATTGATAAGTATGAAATGTACTTTTATGCATTAATTTCAAAAAGTGAAGACTATGTTTTAGTTTTTGTTACCATTTCTAATAGACATGTGCAGATATGCGCTGTGATGACAAATTATTATTGGTCCATATTTGTCATAAAAATTTATCATTCTAGGC
Source organism: Oophaga sylvatica (assembly GCA_033576555.1). Taxonomy (NCBI): domain Eukaryota; kingdom Metazoa; phylum Chordata; class Amphibia; order Anura; family Dendrobatidae; genus Oophaga; species Oophaga sylvatica. The sequence continues at coordinate 5,523 of JARQOD010004983.1, forward strand.
CTGGAAAACTTCACAATTTCCTGTTTTAAGCATAACAATCAGGGTGACGGCTCTTCCCTATTTGGAGCATGTTCGACATGGGTTTTTCTGTGCATGTGTAGGGAACAGGAGACTTCTTGCCGGACACACAGAAGGGGAACAGCTGGCGTTACTGAACCCCACTAATACTGTGAGGAAGCCAACCAGCTGTGTGTGAGCTGGAGGAAGAGGCTCCAACACGAGCTGAAGATGTAGGTGCTGCTGTAGGTTGGCCTACATCTCCAGTGTGTCTTTGTAACTCAACCACGTGCTTTGACCGCACATGTTTCCACATATTTGTGGTATTAAGGTTACTGACACTTTTACCTCTTTTTACTTTTTGATTACACAGCTTGCATTTGACATAGCAAATATCATCTGCAAGTGTGTCAAAAAAGGACCACGCAGTGCAAGTCCTGGGAGCGCCCGTTTTGGCTGTTGGAAGAGAACTGCTACGAACGGGTGCCAAACTGGAGGCTACAGGCAACCGAGTCTGCAGCTTACCTCTCCCTACTGTTTGGACCGTTGGGGCAATCTCTTCCTCAGAGCTGCTACCACCACCTTCCTGTTCCTCATGCCATGTTGGGTCTTGGACCTCATCATCTCCACTACCCTCTTCCAACACCTGCTGCTGTTGGGTGGTCTGGCCAGCACCATGCTCAACAAAAACTGGCACCTGAGTCTCATCATCATCAGATGCGTTCTGCGGTGTGCTGACCATCGGCACTGGCTCACCCGCCTCTTCAGATTCAGAGAGACACAGCTGTTGCGCATCACTGCATACTGCCTCTTCTTCACATTCCAGAATGCTGCTTGGCTGGGCCCCTGTTTGCAGGTCAACAGATTCTGAGAACAGAAGCAGAGACTCAGCTGGCTCCAGTTCAGAACTCTCTGACTGCCTGGGCAATTTGGCAGGCGGTGAAGAGACAGATGGTTGTTCAACAGTGCTGTGGTCCTGAGAGGAGGTGGAAGCAATTGAAGTTGATGCATTGGCTGCCATCCAACCAACAACGGCTTCAATTTGTTCTTCCCGCAGCAGGGGGTACGCTGAGCTCCTACAAAAGTGCGCATAAAGGAACGCTCACGGGGAAAACTGGTGGATGCTGTGTCACTGGGTGCGGCAGCAGCCACAGAATCCCCACGTCCTCTCCCTGCTGAAACTCCACGGCCACGACCACGTGCCTTACTCCCTGCCTTCTTCATCTTGCTAGATTGATAAAGAAAGTCAGAAAAGTTATAAGGCCTAAGTGTGGTTATTCCTCAGAGACTGCAGTGAACACTGCAGACAACTGTTCAGTAGCTGTGAAAGGCCCCTTTGTGTACTTCTATAGTGTTTGCAACCAATGTATTGTATACGGATGGAAGCGCGTCACTCTAATAGATTAGATTTTTTTCAAATATAATGGAGCAGCACCAATTTGAGAAAAATGTGAAGGATGAGGCAGTGACACACGCTCAGCAGACTACAACCAGCAGTGGTTGAAGAACTAACTGGAGCGTAATCTGCACTCAAAAAATGAAAAGCTCACAGACTACAGTGAACACTGCAGACAACTGTTCAGTAGCTGTGAAAGGCCCCTTTGTGTACTTCTATAGTGTTTGCAACCAATGTATTGTATACGGATGGAAGCGCGTCACACTAATAGATTAGATTTTTTTCAAATATAATGGAGCAGCAACAATTTGAGAAAAATGTGAAGGATGAGGCAGTGACACACGCTCAGCAGACTACAACCAGCAGTGGTTGAAGAACTAACTGGAGCGTAATCTGCACTCAAAAAATGAAAAGCTCACAGACTACAGTGAACACTGCAGACAACTGTTCAGTAGCTGTAAAAGGCCCCTTTGTGTACTTCTATAGTGTTTGCAACCAATGTATTGTATACGGATGGAAGCGCGTCCACTAATAGATTATATTTTTTTAAAATAGAATGGAGCAGCACCAATTAGAGAAAAATGTGAAGGATGAGGCAGTGACACACGCTCAGCAGACTACAACCAGCAGTGGTTGAAGAACTAACTGGAACGTAATCTGCACTCAAAAAATGAAAAGCTCGCAGACTACAGTGAACACTGCACACAACTGTTCAGTAGCTGTAAAAGGCCCCTTTGTGTACTTCTATAGTGTTTTCAACCAATGTATTGTATACGGATGGAAGCGCGTCACACTAATAGATTAGATTTTTTTCAAATATAATGGAGCTGCACCAATTCCACAAAATAAAATACAAAAAAAGAGTCAGTGAGTGACACGTGCAGATGCCTACAAACAGCGGTGGATGCAGAGCAAACTGCAGCGTCACCTGCACTCTCACACACACCTTGCACAGAGCTGTTAAAACAACACTGGCAAAAGGAAGCTTTACACAGCGGTTGGTAAACTAGCCTGCCTAAAGCACAGTACACAAAATCGCAATGTCTAACTGTCCCTCAAAGTCAGCAGAACAGCGTTCTGTCCCTAACTGAGTTCACAGCACAGTGACGATAAAATGGCGGCGGCGCCTTTTATAGTGCATTCTGACATCATTTCAGCAGCCAATCACAGCCATGCCATTAGTTAAGATGACCGCAGCATTACAGGATGTGCCCACACTTCATAAGATTCCTCATTGGCTGACTAAAATCACATTGCCTCTCAAAGAATTATGGGAACTTCCGATTCCGGTATACGATATTGGAAAAATATCGGAACTAAGTATCGGAATTCCGATACAGCGAATATCGGCCGATACCCGATACTTGCGGTATCGGAATGCTCAACACTAGTCCTATCTAATTTCCAGAATTTTACGCTGAAAGTCAAACGGCGCTCCTTCCCTTCCGTGCTCTGCTGTGCACCGAAACAGTGGGCCCTCCCACATATGGGGTATCGACGTACTCAGGACAAAATACACAATACATTTTGGGTCCAATTTCTCCTGTTACCCTTGGGAAAATAAAAAAATAGGACCTGAAATAATTTTTTTTGTGAAAAAAGTTATATGTTAATTTTATTTAAACATTCAAAAAATTCCTGTGAAGCACCTAAAGGGTTAATAAACTTCTTGAATGTGGTTTTGAGCGCATTGAGGGGTGCAGTTTTTAAGAATGGTATCACTTTTGTGTATTTTCCTCAAAGTGACTTCAAATATGATGTGTTTCCCCCCAAAAATGGTGTTGTTAAAATGAGAAATCGCTGGTTAAATCTTAACCCTTATAACTTCGTAACAAAAAAAAATTGGGGTTCCAAAATTGTGCTGATGTGATGTAAAGTAGACATGTGGGAAATGTTACTTATTAAGTTTTTTGTGTGCCATATCTCTGATTTATGGGCATGAAAATTCAAAGTTCAAAAATTGCGAAATTTTCAAAATTTTTGCCAAATTTCTGTTTTTTTCACAAATAAACGCAAGTTATGTCAAAGAAATTTTACCACTACCATTAAGTACAATATGTCATGAGAAAATAATGTCAGAATCGCCAGGATCCATGCAAGCGTTCCAGAGTTGCTACCTCATAAAGGGACAGTGGTCAGAATTGTAAAAATTGCCCCGCTCATTAACGTGCAAACCACCCTTGGGGTGAAGGGGTTAAACAATGTTGTCTGAGTTTCATGCCATTTTTACCGATGCATCAAAAAACATACCAAAACTAAACCAAAACGGATTTTGCTGGGAAATATGTTAAGGTACATCCTTTCCAGGTTAATTACTTGTATGTAAGGCAAATTAAATAACCCCAGACAAAAATGTTCCTCCACCACTTGGGCTATGTTCAGACTCCGCGTTTTTTAAGCGTTTTTCAACATTAACCTTGCTTTCAACCAAAACAAATGCATTCACTGGGAAATGTCATTGTAACATTTACCAACCATAGCTGGCCCTGTGGTGTGTGACGCTTAAGCAGACATATATTGTTTCATTTATAAAGGAGGGACTCTTAAAGGTAACTTGTCACCCCCCCCGGCCGTTTTGAAGTAAAAGAGCCACCTTCAGCAGCACTAAGGCTGCATTCTGTGAAGGTGGCTCTTTTACTTATGTGCCCCTGGAACGCTGTGCCCAATTTCTAGTAGCATGTCTCCTAGCCTTGGAATGCCCATACACTTAGTGTGTGGGCTGGCAAACATTTCCCCTTGGGGGTGTTTTTTGTATTTTGGTGACAGGCATCATAACACCCTTGGCAAAACATAGAGTGGCCGGAGCATGACTAAATATGTTCACCCTTGTGTTCAAGTGGTGGTGGACGGTGAGGATGAGGAGAAGGAGGAGGAGGACACCAACTAGCCGAAATAATTTTTTATTTTTTCGCAAAATACTGCTGTATATAAAGTACAGTTACACCCAGGACAAAAAAACCTGCTGTAAACTGGCCAAACTTTGAGCACACACAGATTTGAGCTGCCACGGAGATACTACTACGACAAATGTGTGCCCTGTTTTTTTTTTTATTATTGGTCTAACTAGTGCTGTATATCAGGAGTCAGGACTGTGACATCCAGGGCAAAAAAAGGAAAACCGACCTACACTGGCCAAACTTTGAGCATGCACAAATATCAGCTGGCACAGCGATACCACTATGACAAATTGTTTTTTTTTTCTTTTTTTGGGGGGTAAATACTGCTGTATATAAGTACAGTGACACCCAAGACAAAAAAAAGAAAACTGACGTAAACTGCCCAAACTTTGAGCAGACACAGATATGAGCTGCCACAGAGATACCAGAACGACAAATGTGTTGCCTGTATTTTTTTATTTTTTGGGCTAGCTAGTGCTATATATAAGTACAGTGACACCCAGGACAAAAAAAAAACTGCCGTAAAGTGGCCAAACTTTGAGCACACACAGATGTGATCTGCCACAGAGATACCAGTACGACAAATGTATGGCCTGTATTTTTTTTAATTTTTCGCAAAATACTGCTGTATATAAGTACAGTTATACCCAGGACAAAAAAAAACCCCTCCTGTAAACAGCAGCAGAAGCACCAGAACACAGGAAGGGAATGGACCCTTTTGATGTATGCAATGATCTATATACACACATACAGTGCCTGCAGGCCTTGCACTGATGTGTGTAAAGCGTCGTACACTCCCCTGCCTACCTTACACCGGAACCTATATACTACCGAATTACTCCTTAGGCCGGAGTCACACTGGCGACAAAATCGGACGACTGCAATGCAATGAAATATCGCATTGCAGTCGGACCTATGTTAATCTATGGAGCAGCTCTCAGTATCTGATTTTTTGTTGTCCGTTTTAAACGTCCCAGTGCAGCATGCTGCGATTGTCACAGATTGTGGGTCGACTATCGCCAATGCAAGTCTATGGGTGCGATGAAACAAAACAAACGGACCGCACGTGTGACTTGCGATTAAATCGCACCGGTGTCCTTTAGAAAAGCCGGCAATTCATCCCCGGCTATACTGTAAAATCACACTGACAGCTTTAATAAAGAATAGAATCAATACATATAACACATAGAATATATATATATATATATATATGTCATTGTGACATATCTATACATATATTTATAGTTCATACACTTCTACATACTGTAATAGCCGCTAATTCAATTGCCGGCTTTTGTGAAATTACAGAACCCGACATGAAATGACACATGGCTTACATACAGTTAACCATGTCATTTCATGTATTTTGATATATGGTTTTCACTAACAATTACATGAGTGTATGTGTGTGAAATTTCACACATGTAGAGGTTAATTAAAGGTGTAAATTCGTTGAAAAAAAATGCGTGGGCTCCCGCTGTATTTTCTCCACCAGACAAAGCAAGCGAGTGGGGGCAAATAATAATAGCCCAGGGAGGGTGCATTTATTTTGTGCCCCCCCTGGCTACTAACATCTGCCCCCAGACACCCCAGAAAAGGCAAATCTATAATTAGATTCGCCCTTTCTGGCACTTTGCCCGTCTATTCCCATTGTCCTGTAGCGGTGGTGAATGGGTTAATAATGGGTTAAAGCCACCTTGCAATTTAAAGGTGACTTTAAGCCAGGTTAATAATTGAGAGTTGTCAATTTGACAACTATCAATCATTAATCCTATTGTATGAAAGGAAAAAACACACACACATTAATTATTAATCCTTTTAATGAAATAAAGACACAGTTTTGGACCATATTTTATTGCTTAGCTGTAATCCCCTGAATGAATCAGCTCCTCTCCCGCGACAGGAGAGGAAGTGATTAGTGTGTGAAGCTTAATTGATTGCTTCCCACTTTCACTTCAGGTCAGGGTGACCTGATCTGAAGTGAAAGTGGGAAGAAATCAATTAAGCTTCACACATTAATCACTTCCTCTCCTTTCGCTGGGAGAGGAACTGATTCATTCAGGGGGTAACAGCTCAGCAGGCAGCATTAGCTGCCTGCTAGCTGTAACCTGTTAACCCTTTCTGATGGATTACAGCGTGGGACCTGACTGTGCATCGGATAGGTAAGAATCATTTTGCTTTTTTATTTTATTTTTATTACAGGAAATGGTTTTAGCAGGAAAATAAAAGTTGGTCAAAAACTGCTTATTTCATTAAAATGATTTTTTATTAAAGTGTGTGTGTTTGATTTTTCTTTCATACAATAGGATTAATAATTGATAGTTGTCTAATTGACAGATCTCAATTATTAACCTGGCTTAAAGTCACCTTTCAATTGCAAGATAGCTTTAACCCCTATTAACCCATTCGCCACCGCTACAGGGCAATGGGAATAGATGGGCAAAGTGCCAGAAAGGGCTAATCTAATTATAGATTTGCCTTTTCTGGGGTGTCTGGGGGCAGATTTTAGTAGCCAGGGGGGGCACAAAATAAATGCACCCTCCCTGGGCTATTATTATTTGCCCCCACTCGCTTGCTTTGTCTGTCTGGTGGAGAAAATACAGCGGGAGTCCACACATATTTTTTCAATGAATTTACACCTTTAATTAACCCCTACATGTCTGCAATTTTGCACACATACACTCATGTAATTGTAAGTTAAAACCATATATCAAACTACATGAAATGACATGGTCAACTGTATGTAAACCATGTGTCATTTCATGTCGGGTCTGTAGTTTCACAAAAGCCGGCAATTGAATTAGCGGCTATTACAGTATGTAGAAGTCTATGAACTATAAATATATGTATATATATGTCACAATGACATGTGTATATATATATATATATATATATATATATAATATATATATATATATATTAGTTCTATGTGTATATATCTATTCTTTCTTTTGTGATTTAAATACTATTCATTTGGATCCATTATATGTCAGTTTTGCAAGCCTGCGAGAAAATCTTGCAAGTCGGATGTAAATCGGATGTTACAACTACGGTCAGATGTGACTAAATCGCATCTTTCCAGGAAAATCGGATGCCAGACGGATGACTGTTCATGACATTTTGCTGCGATAATCGACCGACTAAAACGGTCCGATTTTTTGTCGTTGTGTGTGACTCCGGCCTTAGAAGGACTGTTGGTTTAGCTGGATTTGAGTAGTTTAGGATGGCAGACCCCACACTGACTAAGAAATCCCCAAATCTGACCCTATCAGATTTTCACCAAATTTACGATATTTTCACAAATAAATGTAAGTCATAACGAACAAAGTTTTCCACTATCATGAAATACAATGTCACAAGAAAACAATCTCAGAATCTCTGGCATCCCTTGCAGCATTTCAGAGTTTTTAAAACATAAAATGACACTGGTTAGAACTGTACAATTTGGCCTAATCATGAAGGTGAAAACTAGCTTGGGGTGTTTGAAGGGGTTAAGCATGAACTTATAATGGAAGAAATCTCTGGCTAAATTGGATTTTCTCCACAGACTTTTGGCGCACCTGAGGCACTGCTGGAGAAAACATGTTTGCAGCGTGTGCCAGGGTTGTTGCCATCTGTGCCGAGTTGTTCTATGTATAGGAGGTGCAGCTTCATTCAGAGCACTTTGCAATGTTTCGTTATGTTTCAGAGCAGAGTCAGTACATGAGAGGAAGGAGATTGGGGTCGATGATGACTGCAAATTCTTCATAAGTTTCTGGGTATTGACATGCATTTACTTATAATTAAGACTCTCCCAAACATTAAGATAATATTTGGGAAAGTCTCAAAAATAAACATCACTTTGGGTCTGGGACTATGAAGATACACAGATACTGTATAAAACCATATACTGCAGTATAACAACCTCATATTTAAAACAATGGTAGAAATAGCAATGCAAATATAAAAGTTTATTTATCTAAGAAGATAAGTAGGGTTTTAGCGGTTCTTGACTTTCAGCCCCTCACATAAGGAAAGAGATATTTAAGAATTTGGGGAGGGGGAGTTATTATGACATTCTCTGCTAGGCATATTCCCATCTCATTAAAAGGATTGTCTGGGATTTTACCTTAATGGCCTCTCCTTAGGAAAGTTCATCAATATCTGATTGTTGGGGGTGTGACACCTGGCACCCCCATCCCTCTAGATCAGCTGTTCCCGGATGTGCTGAGTTATATGGCTGCACAGCACAGCTTCGTCAACTGCATAGGGGCCATGGCTGAGTACTACACATTTGCCACCTCTTTCAATAAATAGGGGGCAGAAATGCAGTACCCAGCCTCGGCCACTATGCAATTGACGGAGGAGTACTGTGCAGCTTTGCAAGTCTCCACATCCGGCCACCGCCAGCAATAAAAAAAGTCCCAGACAATCTGTTAAGTGATAACTTTTCATTGGGTTATTTTATGATTTACTGAGATAGAAATGCCCCTTTAACTTTTTTTTTAATAATCTATATAAGGAACGTACCTCTCTCATAAACCACTGGCAATAAGCTACAGCTATCCATTCTCGAGCATGAATTCCACAGTCCATAAATATCACTTTCTTTGTCTTTGTGGATGGCCATCCCACCTGTAAAATATAAAATGTTAGTGTGTGGAAATACATAATCAGAAAGATGCCACAAAATGTGCGGTTGTGTGCAGAATTTCTTTTGGACTTGCTGAGGATTTTACCCTTTAGATTGTCAGTCCATTACAAATCCAAATCTGAATCAGCCCGTAGCACATGCAGATTTTACAATGGATTAACTGCAGCCAAATCCTATGACATACCTCATGTGAATCTCATTGTATGGCCAGAGCCACATTAATGAATCACAAGAGCAGCTAATGACACAGCTTCTGAAGAGGAGACAGGAATCACGCTGCACTCTGGTGATATCTGAGTGCAGTGCAATGTTTCACATGCACCCATAGACTTATACATGGGTGTGTGTGATCTGAATTTGGCATGCAATTGCAGCAAGCTGCCTTTTTTCCCCCAACTGGAGCAGGAAAAAAATGTCATTGAGAACAGAAGCATAGGATTAAATTGGTACCAATGTAAGATGTGTGTCGGCCAAAATGCAATAGGGTCCAAACCCCACTGATGGCATTGATATTGAGCTCCAGGATTTTTAGAGAAGTAACGGCGACTGGTCAACTGGTGCTGGGGAACTGCCATCGATTTTTGGAAATCATCTGTATCCACCAGGTGTAAAATGTTATGGAGATGTTATGGTGGATTGTTAAAGATGTGTTGTGCTAGGTGACACAAAAACAGCAGGCATGTCCACTTCTGTAACAGCTGACAAGTTCTCACTTACCCCAACTGTAGGGGGTAAACAAGTGGAGTTTCTGAGGCCGAAGACCTGTGTGATAATACTTGGCATGGCGACAGAGGAGGAAAAAGCTGTAGATGTGGTTAATGATACGGCTGTTGGTTGGCAAGTCCTGCTAGTCGGCATTTTAGCATAGTGAGATTCCCACACTAAGGCATGTCGATGGCGCATGTGTCGGTTCAACCATGTAGTTGTGAAATTATTGCAATTTTTGCTTCTACTTAGTTCTATCTTTTGCAAATTTGGCAGATAACGTGAGTTGGGTCATTTTTGTAGTCTTAATAAAGACCTAGGCTAGGCAACCTGTAACGCCGCTGTGTTTTTACTTTGTTTACTCTGTGTTACTCTGCACATCTCTGCTTTAACCATTCACTCCTTTCCCTCTAATGAGCTGGAATGCTGTTGTCAGTTACCTGTGTGGATGCTGCTCAGTTCCTGACTCCGCTGCCTAGCCTTACATGCGTGAGCGGCTCCGCTGCGCTGCACGACCACCCGCTTGTTCGGTCCCTGGCTGCCACTGTGGAATGCTATCCGCAAGTTGCAAGGTCCTCTGCAGTTGTGTATGACTTACCACATGTGTTCAGGCTTGCAGCCGCTGCCAGGTATCCTTTGCTATGCTGATTTGTGTCTGGCTGTGGTTAGGGTGCACGCGGCCACACCTCTCCTGCTTTTATGAGGAATGGGTGTGTGCTAGAATTGCTGCTCCAGCCTATCGCTGTGAGGCAGCTCCTACATAAAGTTCCCTTGCCCTGTAGGGCATTGTCAGAGCTTCACATTAAGTCTTGCTATGTCTGTTTGGTGTTCAAATTGTCTCTTCAGAGAGGAAGAGGACTAGAACTCTAGTGCCACCTATTGGAAGTAGCAATCCTAAAAGTCAATGTTGACCCTTTAACGAGCCTTGTTACATGACTTAGGATAAAAGCCAAACCAGGATCTCAATTTGCAGACACTGTGTTTCGGGGTACTGCCCCTCGTCAGTGCAAAGTATGAGATGATCTGGTTTGGCTGTATGAGAGGCGTCTGACCGATATCCAAGAAGTACTGTCTCTCCTTGCAGAGATTGACATGCTAAGTGTCACATCGCCGTTGGATTCAGTGGCTGGTGTTCCTGCCTCGGCCGCTAGGAGGCGCCGGACTCCTTCGGCTGGTGGTGCCAGTGATAGGAGTGCGGTATCCTCATATGGTTCCGCTCCTTTGACGCCGGTCTCTGTCACTGCGCATCGCCATGTTTCGCCTGTGGGTAATGTTGGCGACAGAGGAGTCTCTGCGCAGGCGTCTGGTGGGCGTAGGCTTCGCTCTTCTGTCAGGGGTGAAGTGGTTGGTGTCAGTCATAAATCACCATCTGGCCTGGTTCTGGGGGCGGTCCAGATGAGGTCATCAGACTGTGAGCCTGTGAGAGGTAGCCATGCCCTTCAAAAGCCTTGGAGCCTGGCTTGTAGGCCGCGAGATATAGTCTTGGTTTCCCCAGTGTGCTAGTTTGTTTTGCTATTGTATTTCTGACCTTTGCCTGAATTTCTGACCCTTCTACTGCCTGCCGATTTTGTACCTTTGCTGCCCTCCTGGTTTTGACCCTTGGACTTCTGACTACCATTTGGTCTAGCTTTTTATTCCCTTCCTAGTGTTCCTCCTACTCCGGTCCACTGCTCTCATAGGCAGCTACCCCCTGGGCTTCGCTATAATTCCAGATCCCTGTATAGGGGTAAAAGGTCTCGGGGTTTCTGGGGGTGCTGTCTTACCTGCAGTTCAGACCTGCAGTGGGCGGACGCCACACTAAGCATGCCGAGATGAGGAGACTTAAAGCCGCAATGCTCCTCTGTGAAATATGCAAATTGTCTCTTCAATTGATGTTCACACCTGTCCTGCCTGCCTGCAGTTCTAGGTGAGCTGATGCCTGTCTTCCGCCTGCTCTGGAGGCAGAATACCCAAATTTGTTTCTGTTATCAGCTTTGGGAGAGCTGATGTCTGAGTTCCTGGACTTATCCTGTTTATGTGTTGGTACCAAAGTCCTAGTCCTGATTCCTTCTGTGTTGTGTTCCTGAAGTCCTGATTCCTGCTGTGTTATGTTCCTGAAGTCCTTCTGTGTCTTGAACCCTGTGCCCAGTGACTGTGACTCTTTGCTAACTGACTTTCTGAGATCTAACCTGGGTTCATCTTGGAAGTAGAAGTCTGGTGTGTCTGCTGAGTCTCTGTTACTCTGAGCTCAGCTTGTTATTCGGTGCAATCCCCGGCCAGCTTCAGCTCAACCCGGCAGGGCTTGCTCCAGACCACTTGTGTTCCTTTTTAGGTCGTTGCCAGATGTCAGGAGCCCGATGACCATGGGCTCTTGTCTGGAGCCTGATGTCCGGTGTCTAATGTCCGGATCCTATCCTTCCCTGCCCGATGCCCGGAGCTTGCCGATCGCTGCCAGATATCTGGAGCCTGACGACTGCGGCCTCATGTCCGGAGCCTGTTGTCCGCAGCCTGATGTCCAGAACCTGTCGATCATGCCAGATGTCGAGTCCGATGCCAGTGTCGATGTCTACGAGATTCGAATCTGATGTCCTGATGTCTGTCGAGACCTGATGTCCTAATGTCCGCTGTGTCCTGATGTCCCGTCCTGTTCCGATGCCCTCGTGTCCATGTCCCGTCGGTTCAGCCTGTCCAATGTCCCGTCCGTGTCAATGTCCCTCGTGTTCCAATGTCCCGTCCGTGTTCCAATGTCCCGTCCGTGTTCCAATGTCCCGTCCGTGTTCCATGTCCCGTCCGTGTTCCAATGTCCGTCCGTGTTCCATGTCCCGTCCGTGTTCCAATGTGTCCTGTCCGATGTCCTCCGTGTTCCAATGTCCCGTCCGTGTTCCAATGTCCCGTCCGTGTTCCAATGTCCCGTCCGTGTTCCAATGTCCCGTCCGTGTTCCAATGTCCCGTCCGTGTTCCAATGTCCCGTCCGTGTTCCAATGTCCCGTCCGTGTTCCAATGTCCCGTCCGTGTTCCAATGTCCCGTCCGTGTTCCAATGTCCCGTCCGTGTTCCAATGTCCCGTCCGTGTTCCAATGTCCCGTCCGTGTTCCAATGTCCCGTCCGTGTTCCAATGTCCCGTCCGTGTTCCAATGTCCCGTCCGTGTTCCAATGTCCCGTCCGTGTTCCAATGTCCCGTCCGTGTTCCAATGTCCCGTCCGTGTTCCAATGTCCCGTCCGTGTTCCAATGTCCCGCCGTGTCCAATGTCCGCCTGAGTCCATGTCCGTCCGTGTTCCGATGTCCTCCGGTCAATGTCCCGCCGTTCAATCTCTGTCATGTCGTCCGTTCAATTCCCTCCTTCCAATTCTCCTGTCCAATGTCCTCGTCATCGTCGTTCAATGTCCTCGTTCCAATGCCCGGTCCATTCCGTCATTCCCGGTCCAAGTCTCGGTCCAATTCCCGGTCCAGTCCCGTCCTGTCAATGTCCGTCCGGTCAATGTCCGGTTCAATGCGTCCGTTCATGTCTCCGGTCATTCCTCCGGTCAGTCCTCCTGTCATTCCCTCCGTTCAGTCCGTCTTTCCATGCCTCCGGTTCCATCCTCCGGTCATCCTCCGGTCAGCCCCCTTCATTCCTCGTCCATCCGTCCTTCATGCCCTCGTGTCAATGTCCTCCTGTTCAAGCCCGTTCAGTCCCGGTCCAATGTCCGTCCGTGTCCAATCCCGCGTGTCCAATGTCCCGTGTCAATGTCCGCTGTCATGTCGCGTCGAGTCTGTCGTCCGTCAAGCTGTTCCAAGATGTCCAGTTGTCCGGTCCTTGTTTGGTGGTCCGTTGTCCAGCCGTCCCACTTGTGTTCCTGATAATTCCTCCCCGTGGTTTCCGGGAGTCCCCAGCTCTGTTCCCCGGTAACGGTCCCGCCAGTGAGTCCTGGACCAGACCAGCCGATGCCCGGTGCTGTAGTGCCAACTTCCTGGAGCTGTGCTATCTGTGTCTTGCTTATGTTCTGATTTCCTGCTGGTTCCCTGTGGTCTTAAGGTCTGCCACACTAAACAATCCCGCTAGCGATCTCGTTAACGTCGCATACTAATGAGATCGCTAGCGTGATTGTTATAATATTGCTAGTGGCTGCCTAATTTTAGCGATGTCGTTAAGGACGCTATCGCGGTTAGCGATCTCCTTAACGACTTTAGCGGTGCAAAATACCGCTAAATCGCTAAAAAAAGGTGCCACACTCAGCGATATATACTTACCAGCGGGACGCCGACGATAAAAATAGGGTCCGGAACGATGTCAGCGACGAACGAGATCACAGCACGATCTCAGCAGGGGCCACGTCGTCGCTAGATGCCGCACACAACAACGTCGCTAACGGGATCGCTAAATAGTGACTTTTTTAGCGATCTCGTTAGCGACGCTGTTTAGTGTGGCATACCCTTTACCCGTGATGGCTCCTGCCATTGTCTGAAGGTTGCCTAAGGTCAGTATCTGATGCTCTCCTGCTGTGCCTGTGCTACGCCTGAGGCCTGAGAGAGAGGCCATCCTAGTATGCCCATGCCAGATAACCCTGGACTGCATCAACCTGTGATGACCCCAGCCATCATCTGACGTCTGCCTGAGGTCGGTGTCTGATGTTCTACTGCTAAGCCTCTGCTACGGCCAAGGCCTAAGAGAGAGGCCATCCTAGTATGCCCGTGCCAGACAACCCTGGACTGCGTCAACCCGTGATGACCTCCTGCCATCATCTGAAGCTAGTTCGAGGTCGGTGTCTGATGTTCTCCTGCTGTGCTTGTGCTACACCTGAGACCTGAGAGAGAGGCAATCCTTGTATGCTGGTGTTTACATGTTTTTTGCTTTATTTAAGTAAACTTTGTTTCATCATACCTGAAGGTGTGCTGTGTCCTTTAGTCCTGCATATGGCCATCTTGTCCACAAGCTCAGCTGCCACAGACTCAGGTCGCTACCCTTCCCTAGTCCAGGTAGGCCCGGGTCCCCCCTGTGTTCCAGTGGGTCCACATTTCATGATCACCTGGGATGCATACCTCGTCGTCACTATGGTTCGATGACATAGGAGCGTTGGCTGGGTAAGCCACGCTGTGTCCCCGATCGTAACACAACCCTTGCCACTGCTGTGGACTGCACACTCGCGACTGGTGCTGGTCATAGCCAGTGTTGGGGCTGAGGTTGCAGTGCCTGTAGTGGTTGCATTACTTCATGTGTGAGAGAAGCGCAACATAGCATCCTCATTATCCTCCTCTTCCACCTCCTAAGCTGAGCTACTCAGCTGCAAAGCTCTGGGTTCACACCAAGTCAGATCTACAACCTTATCGTCATCCTCTCTGTTCTCACACTCCTCACCATGAGATTCACCCTCATCTTCTTCCTGCCCTAACACCACAGTAGAGTCCGCATGCGCCTCTGGTATTTGAGTCACATCAGGATCACCTCCATCCCCCAGTGGTTAACGTCTGGTGACGAGGGTCTGGATTCTGCTTGGACCCTCCTTAGTCCGGTCCCGGATCCACATGAAAAAATTTTGGGCATTGGTGCAAATGCTTTCCTCCTCTGGATTCTGTGAATCTTCGGAGCAGATCTCTGATGCCCATGGAATAGAATGTGTGAACAGCTCTTCAGAATGGCCCATCTGTACTTCCCCACAGTAAGTTGGGCGTTTGGAAATTTGTGATGCAAGGGTAAACAAGGGTGATTGGGGTGACAGCTCTGAGTATTGTTGTCATGTGTGCATTGCCACGAAGATCGTCGCGGTTGCACATTTTGACTTCTCACAGCTGAGCTGCTGTTTCTTTGTGTTTGGCAGCTAGGGAGTTAATTCTGTCTGTGCTCGGTGCTGGGACTGGGTGCAGTTTCTCCCGGCTGCAATTGATTATTTGTTGATTGGTTTCCTTTAAATTCCTGGTTGTCTGCTTGGGGAGTTGCCAGTGACACCTTCATGCAGACCACAGATAGGAATGAATCTGTATAGACTTTAGTTGTGAGCTCCTTAGTTGTTCTAAGCTCAACTTGGTTAGAGTTTATTTCCCAGACCATTTATGTTCCTTTGGTGTTTGAGTGTGTATGCAAGCGAGTGTTATCCTGTCTGTCTTATATGTCTAATCTGTGTATTTAGCTAAGATCAGCCCATATCCCTTTGGTGGTAGTCAGGATCCTTCTTAGGACTGATTACAGGGTTCAGGGTCTGATAGGAGACAGGGTTAGGTTGGTGACTTGGACCTCTGAACCATTATCAGTACCTCCAAGGTGAGGGATTAGTTAGGACCCCAGTTTAGGGTCAGGTTAGATCCCGGTCCACCTCTTTCCTGTTTCAGCTCATCAAGTCCTCAAGATTAACCCTGAGTTCAGCAGATATCGTGTCAGGTAAATCTATTCTATACTTACATGCTGATGTTGCTATACTAGTTGTTGTATAGAGTGTTGTTCCTGTATTAATAGTTTACTGACATTATATACATATCATTAGACAGCGTGACATTTTCACTGGCCATAAAAATTATCTCCAGTTACCATGGATCCAGTAGCCCAGCTGGCTCTGCAGTTGCAGGGATTATCCATGGAGCTGACGGACATTAAGTCCAAAGTTTTGTCTCCCCTGGAGCAAACCAGAGTTGAACCTAAGGTTGCTCTCCCGGACAGGTTCACTGGTGGGCGAGTGTCATGTGTGCATTGCCACGAAGATCGTCGCGGTTGCACATTTTGACTTCTCACAGCTGAGCTGCTGTTTCTTTGTGTTTGGCAGCTAGGGAGTTAATTCTGTCTGTGCTCGGTGCTGGGACTGGGTGCAGTTTCTCCCGGCTGCAATTGATTATTTGTTGATTGGTTTCCTTTAAATTCCTGGTTGTCTGCTTGGGGAGTTGCCAGTGAAACCTTCATGCAGACCACAGATAGGAATGAATCTGTATAGACTTTAGTTGTGAGCTCCTTAGTTGTTCTAAGCTCAACTTGGTTAGAGTTTATTTCCCAGACCATTTATTTTCCTTTGGTGTTTGAGTGTGTATGCAAGCGAGTGTTATCCTGTCTGTCTTATATGTCTAATCTGTGTATTTAGCTAAGATCAGCCCATATCCCTTTGGTGGTAGTCAGGATCCTTCTTAGGACTGATTACAGGGTTCAGGGTCTGATAGGAGACAGGGTTAGGTTGGAAAATGAACTCGGCACTCAACTTTAGTATAGTGAGAATAAAGATTTTTATTCACAGTAGTAACACGAAACGTTTCGGTCCTATATCATGGACCTTCATCAGTCACTACATTTATAAAAAACAGAAGAAAAAATTATATTAACAAAATAAAGTATGTACAATCAAAATTTGGTCAATAGTAAAGGTAGAGAGTAGTTGTATACAATGCTTCAGGAGATTTAGGGAGCAATCATAGGTCAGAGTTGTATCAGAGGTATCACAAAGGCAGAAAGAATATATATGGTGAGGACATACCAGATACTACTGGGAAGGGGGTTGATCCACATAGGGAAGAAAGAAAGGGCTGGATATAGCTGTAGGTGAAAATAAGATAAACGTAAGTGCCGATATTCTTTTATGTATAAGTAGATTTTGTGCCTATGCCTGTAGATGTGACATACCCTGTATTGGTGGGGTGAGATGAGGAAGAGGACAATGCCTCTATTGCACTAGTAACCTGTAGAAACAGCGCAAAACATAGATACCATAAATATCACAACTATCAATGTGATGGTGAAGCGGTGGAGCCGCTATACTTGTCTGTGACTGACCTGTTGTGAAGGAGTCCGGCAGTGAGGATAGGTCTCTGCATTGGACGCGGTGTCCACCGCTAGTCTGAGTGCAGAGAAAGCTAGAAAGCAGCATGTATATGAGAGGAAGAGGCGGGACTATAGTGTCAGTCTAACAGAGCATCAGACAGGAAGTGAGGTGGCAGGAAGTTAATGGACGTGTTCCAAGTGAATACTAGGTAACCAGAGGCCGTCCTACAGGTGGGAGGAGTAAAGGAGCAGCGTGCTGATGGAGATGTGCCCAACAGGATGACGTGGCAGCATTATAGTATTTAATACAAGCGGCTCTATTAGAGCTCTATTAGAGCCGCTTGTATTAAATACTATAATGCTGCCACGTCATCCTGTTGGGCACATCTCCATCAGCACGCTGCTCCTTTACTCCTCCCACCTGTAGGACGGCCTCTGGTTACCTAGTATTCACTTGGAACACATGTCCATTAACTTCCTGCCACCTCACTTCCTGTCTGATGCTCTGTTAGACTGACACTATAGTCCCGCCTCTTCCTCTCATATACATGCTGCTTTCTAGCTTTCTCTGCACTCAGACTAGCGGTGGACACCGCGTCCAATGCAGAGACCTATCCTCACTGCCGGACTCCTTCACAACAGGTCAGTCACAGACAAGTATAGCGGCTCCACCGCTTCACCATCACATTGATAGTTGTGATATTTATGGTATCTATGTTTTGCGCTGTTTCTACAGGTTACTAGTGCAATAGAGGCATTGTCCTCTTCCTCATCTCACCCCACCAATACAGGGTATGTCACATCTACAGGCATAGGCACAAAATCTACTTATACATAAAAGAATATCGGCACTTACGTTTATCTTATTTTCACCTACAGCTATATCCAGCCCTTTCTTTCTTCCCTATGTGGATCAACCCCCTTCCCAGTAGTATCTGGTATGTCCTCACCATATATATTCTTTCTGCCTTTGTGATACCTCTGATACAACTCTGAACTATGATTGCTCCCTAAATCTCCTGAAGCATTGTATACAACTACTCTCTACCTTTACTATTGACCAAATTTTGATTGTACATACTTTATTTTGTTAATATAATTTTTTCTTCTGTTTTTTATAAATGTAGTGACTGATGAAGGTCCATGATATAGGACCGAAACGTTTCGTGTTACTACTGTGAATAAAAATCTTTATTCTCACTATACTAAAGTTGAGTGCCGAGTTCATTTTCCAACCTAACCCTGTCTCCTATCAGACCCTGAACCCTGTAATCAGTCCTAAGAAGGATCCTGACTACATTTTCTATTAGATACGGTGTGGGAACCTACTCTGGCACCTTCTTGGTTGTGCACACGGTTATTTTTTCACAGGGTTAGGTTGGAGACTTGGACCTCTGAACCATTATCAGTACCTCCAAGGTGAGGGATTAGTTAGGACCCCAGTTTAGGGTCAGGTTAGATCCCGGTCCACCTCTTTCCTGTTTCAGCTCATAAAGTCCTCAAGATTAACCCTGAGTTCAGCAGATATCGTGTCAGGTAAATCTATTCTATACTTACATGCTGATGTTGCTATACTAGTTGTTGTATAGAGTGTTGTTCCTGTATTAATAGTTTACTGACATTGTATACATATCATTAGACAGCGTGACATTTTCACTGGCCATAAAAATTATCTCCAGTTACCATGGATCCAGTAGCCCAGCTGGCTCTGCAGTTGCAGGGATTATCCATGGAGCTGACGGACATTAAGTCTAAAGTTTTGTCTCCCCTGGAGCAAATCAGAGTTGAACCTAAGGTTGCTCTCCCAGACAGGTTCACTGGTGGGCGAGACAAATTTTTCACCTTCCGGGAGGCGTGTAAATTGTATTTTCGGCTTCGGCCTCGATCATCAGGGAGTGAGGAGCAGAGAGTAGGAATTGTTATCTCACTTCTGCAAGGGGACCCTCAATCCTAGGCATTTTCCCTTCCTCCGGGATCCCCGGCTCTACTGTCTGTAGATCAATTTTTTACTGCCCTGGGATTGGTATATGATGACCCAGATCGGGTCTCTCTTGCTGAGACAAAATTACGTAAGATACAGCAGGGAGATCATCCGGCAGAGGAATTTGCTTCTGAGTTTCGTAGATGGGCCACAGATACTCAGTGGAATGACCCAGCTCTTAGGAGCCAGTTTTGTCATGGGCTTTCTGATAAATTAAAAGACGTTTTGGCTCAGTATGAGTCTCCTCCTTCTCTGGAGGCTGCTATGGCCTTAGCTATCCGTACTGATAGACGGCTTCGGGAGAGGGGTGAGGTAACCCCACTCCCTGTTGTTTCTCCACCTACCACTAAAGTCCCTTATGTTGAGGTTCCCCTTGTCTGTTCGGATGAGCCTATGCAGTTGGGAGGGACATCATTTCGTAGGAGGGGATTGGCGGTACGCCGCAGGACTAGAAGATGGTTTTTCTGCGGGAAAGAGGGACATTTTGTTGGAGAATGTCCATCCCGTGCCTTGTTGAGCCAAAAGTCGCCGGAAAACTGTTAATCCCAGGTTGTGTGGTGGACGAAAACCTGGGAGTATGTATTTCATCCGCCAGTTCTTCTCAGTTCCTTGTACCAGTGGAGGTGGTAGTTGGTACGAGAGTGGAGAGATTGTCTGTTCTTCTTGATAGTGGTTCCGGGGCTAATCTGGTTGACGCTCAGTTTGCTCAGGCTCAAGGTATGCATCTGAGTGTATTGGTCAAACCGATCCCTATATTCTCCATTGACGCCAGGCCTCTCGGCCAAGGTAGCTTTGTTCATGAGGTTCATAACATTGACCTTCGGGTAGGGGCAATACATAGGGAACAATTATCTTATTATGTGTTGGAGGGTCTACCTACTCCCATTGTGTTGGGACTTCCTTGGTTGATTAAACATAACCCTGTGATTAATTGGCAGTCCAGAGAAATAAGCCAATGGGGTGAGTTTTGCAAAAGCAACTGCATGAACACAGTCATCAGTGCAGTCGTGCCTAGTACATTGCCTCCTTTTTTGGAGGATTTTGGGGATGTTTTCTCTGAGGAGGGGTGTCAGGAGTTGCCTCCTCATCGCGTGTATGACTGCTCTATTAATCTCCTTCCTGATGCTAAGTTGCCTAAAGCTAGGTTGTATAATCTTTCTAGTCCTGAGAGGCAGGCTATGAAAGATTATACTTCTGAAAGTCTGGCCAAAGGGCATATTAGACCTTCATCTTCCCCAGTAGCCGCGGGGTTCTTCTTTGTGAAGAAGAAAGATGGAGGCCTACGCCCTTGCTTGGATTTCCGCGAACTTAATCGGATTACTGTTCGAGATCCGTATCCACTCCCTCTTATTCCTGATCTCTTCAATCAAATTGTTGGCGCCAAATGGTTTTCTAAATTGGATCTCAGGGGGGCGTATAATCTGATTAGGATAAAAGAGGGGGATGAGTGGAAAACGGCGTTTAACACGCCGGAGGGACATTATGAGAACCTAGTCATGCCTTTTGGTCTGACTACTGCACCAGCAGTATTCCAACATTTTGTTAATGACATTTTTCGTCACCTTGTGGGCTGTTTGTGGTTGTATATTTGGACGACATTTTAATTTACTCGCCAGATCTTGTGTCTCATCAGGAGCATGTGAGACAGGTGTTGCAGATCTTGCGAGACAATAAATTATACGCCAAACTGGAGAAGTGTGTATTTGCCGTACAGGAACTTCAGTTTTTGGGTTTTTTGGTGTCAGCCTCCGGCTTCCGTATGGACCCTGAAAAGGTGAGAGCAGTGCTTGAATGGGATCAGCCAGGGGATCTTAAGGCTCTGCAGCGTTTTTTGGGTTTGCTAACTACTACCGGAAATTTATTTGTAATTTCTCATCTGTCGTCAAACCTCTCACTGACATGACAAGAAAAGGGACGGATTTTTCTAAATGGTCGGACAAAGCTTGCCAAGCCTTTTCCTCTTTGAAGAAATGTTTTGCTTCGGCACCCGTTCTCATCCAACCAGATGCATCTCAGCCGTTCATTGTGGAGGTGGATGCGTCTGACGTAGGGGTGGGTGCTATATTGTCCCAGGGTCCGTCCCCTGGTAAATGGCATCCGTGCGCTTTCTTTTCTAAGAAATTGTCGTCCGCCGAAAGGAATTATGATATCGGCAATAGGGAACTTTTGGCCATTAAGTTAGCTTTTGAAGAATGGCGTCACTTTTTGGAGGGGGCAGTCCACCCGGTTACCGTTATTACTGATCACAAGAACCTGTTGTATTTGGAATCCGCTAAGCGTCTGAATTCCAGACAAGCTCGATGGTCGTTGTTTTTTTACCAGGTTTAATTTTGTCGTCACTTATCGCCCGGGGTCTAAGAATGTAAAGGCTGATGCCTTGTCTCGCAGTTTCCCAGGGGCCGGGAAAACGGATGACCCGAGTCCTATCCTTCAGGAGGGGGTGGTAGTGTCGGCTGTATTTTCTGAGCTTGAGGAGGAGGTGTTAGAGGCTCAGGGGGACGCCCCTGCAGGACCTCCAGGGAGACTGTTTGTCCCAAATCTGTTGAGACAAAAGGTTATTGAGGCACATCATAATTCTGCTCTAGCAGGACATCCAGGGAGTAAGGCTACTTTAGATCTCCTTTCTCGCCGGTTTTGGTGGCCTAATGCTAATAAAGATGTTATAACTTTTGTCGCGTCATGTGGGGTGTGTGCTCGCTCTAAAACCCCTCATACCCGTCCGTCTGGGACCCTTTTACCCTTGAAACTTCCGGAGCGTCCATGGACTCATTTATCTATGGACTTCATTACGGACCTTCCTCCGTCGTCAGGGAATACTGTCATACTGGTGGTTGTTGACAGGTTCAGTAAGATGGCACATTTCGTTACTCTTCCTGCACTCCCTAATGCTAAAACTCTGGCGCAGGTGTTCATTAGGGAGATCGTTAGACTTCATGGGTTGCCTTCTGATGTGGTGTCAGATAGGGGGTCTCAGTTTGTGTCCAAATTTTGGAGGGCATTTTGTTTACGTCGGGGGATGCAATTGTCATTTTCCTCGGCTTTTCATCCGCAGACCAATGGTCAGACAGAGCGTCTGAATCAGAGCTTAGAGACATATCTCCGGTGTTTTGTCTCAGAGAACCAAGAGGACTGGTCTTCTTTCTTGCCTCTGGCAGAGTTCGCTCTTAACAACAGGCGGAGCGAGTCCACTGGTAAGTCCCCGTTTTTTGGGGCATATGGTTTTCATCCCCAGTTTTGTACTTTCAATGGGGGGGGCCCTTCTGGGTTCCTGAGGAGGAGCGTTTCTCGTCGTCACTTGCTTCTGTGTGGAGAGGTGTATTGAATAATCTGAGTGCGATGGGGAACCGTTACAAACGTATGGCTGATAGGAGGAGAGTTTCTGGTCCAGATCTGAATGTGAACGATCTGGTATGGTTGTCTACCAGGAATATAAAACTTAAAGTGCCCTCCTGGAAACTGGGTCCCAGATTCATCGGGCCGTACAGGATCAGTTACATAATTAATCCTGTGGCATTTCGTCTGGACTTCCCTCCTACGTTTAAAATTCATAATGTGTTCCACAAGTCATTACTTAAAAGGTATGTGGCACCAGTCATACCGTCACCTCTACCTCCTCCTCCAGTGTTGGTCAATGGTAACTTGGAATTTCAAGTATCAAAGATCATTGACTCACGTCTGAATCGCCGGTCCCTTCAGTACTTGGTGCATTGGAAGGGGTATGGTCCAGAGGAGAGGACGTGGGTCCCTGCATCTGATGTTTAACGCAGATCGTTTGGTTCGGACCTTCCACAGAACTCACCCGGGCAGCCTGGCCCTGAGGGTCCGGAGGCCCCTCGTAGAAGGGGGGGTACTGTCATGTGTGCATTGCCACGAAGATCGCGCGGTTGCACATTTTGACTTCTCACAGCTGGCTGCTGTTTCTTTGTGTTTGGCAGCTAGGGAGTATTCTGTCTGTGCTCGGTTCTGGGACTGGGTGCAGTTTCTCCCGGCTGCAATTGATTATTTGTTGATGGTTTCCTTTAAATTCCTGGTTGTCTGCTTGGGGAGTTGCCAGTGAAACCTTCATGCAGACCACAGATAGGAATGAATCTGTATAGACTTTAGTTGTGAGCTCCTAGTTTTCTAAGCTCAACTTGATTAGAGTTTATTTCCCAGACCATTTATGTTCCTTTGGTGTTTGAGTGTGATGCAAGCGAGTGTTATCCTGTCTGTCTTATATGTCTAATCTGTGTATTTAGCTAAGATCAGCCCATATCCTTTGGTGGTAGTCAGGATCCTCTTAGGACTGATTACAGGGTTCAGGGTCTGTAGGAGACAGGGTTAGGTTGTGACTTGGACCTCTGACCATTATCAGTACCATCCAAGTGAGGGATTAGTTAGGACCCCAGTTTAGGGTCAGGTTAGATCCCGGTCCCCTCTTTCCTGTTTCAGGCTCATTCAAGTCCTCAAGATTAACCCTGGGTTCAGCAAATATCGTGTCAGGTAAATCTATTCTATACTTACATGCTGATGTTGCTATACTAGTTGTTGTATAGAGTGTTGTTCCTGTATTAATAGTTTACTGACATTGTATACATACATTAGACAGCGTGACATTTTCACTGGCCATAAAAATTATCTCCAGTTACCATGGATCCATAGCCCAGCTGGCTCTGCATTGCAGGGATTATCCATGGAGCTGACGGACATTAAGTCCAAAGTTTGTCTCCCCTGGAGCAAACCGAGTTGAACCTAAGGTTGCTCTCCCGGACAGGTTCACTGGTGGGCGAGACAAATTTTTCACCTTCCGGGAGGCATGTAATTGTATTTTCGCTTCGGCCTCGATCATCAGGGAGTGAGAGCAGAGAGTGGGAATTGTTATCTCACTTCTGCAAGGGGACCCTCAATCCGGGCATTTTCCCTTCCTCCGGGATCCCCGGCTCTACTGTCTGTAGATCAATTTTTTACTGCCCTGGGATTGGTAATGATGACCCAGATCGGGTCTCTCGTGAGACAAAAATTACGTAAGATACAGCAGGAGATCGTCCGGCAGAGGAATTTGCTTCGGAGTTTCGTAGATGGGCCACAGATACTCAGTGGAATGACCCAGCTCTTAGGAGCCATTTTGTCATGGCTTTCTGAAAATTAAAAGACGTTTTGGCTCAGTATGGGTCCCCCTCCTTCTCGGAGGCTGCTATGGCCTAGCTATCCGTACTGATAGACGGCTTCGGGAGAGGGGTGAGGTAACCCCACTCCCTGTGTTTCTCCCACCTACCACTAAAGTCCCTTATGTTAGGTTCCCTTTGTCTGTTCGATGAGCATATGCAGTTGGGAGGGACATCATTTCGTAGGAGGGGATTGGCGGTACCCGCAGGACTAGAAGATGGTTTTTCTGCGGGGAAAGAGGGAATTTTGTTGGAGAATGTCCACCCGTGCCTTTTGAGCCAAAAGTCGCCGGAAAACGTTAATCCCAGGTTGTGGTGGAGACAACCTGGGGGGTTGTATTTCATCCCCGTTCTTCTCATTCATTGTACCTGGAGGTGGTTTTGGACGAAGTGGAGAGATTGTCTTTCTTCTTGATAGTGGTTCCGGGGCAAAACTGGTTGCGCTCATTTGCTCGGCTAAGGTATGCATCTGAGTGATTGGTCAAACCCCCTCCCAATTCCCATTTGCGCCGGCCTCCGGCCGGTAGCTTTGTTCTGGGCTAACATTGACCTTTGGGGAGGGGCAAAAACATAGGAACAATTATCTTGTTATGTTTGGAGGTCACCACTCCATTGTGTTGGGATTTTCCTTGGTGGTTTTAAACATAACCCTGTGATTAATTGGCATCCAGAGAAATAAGCCAAAAGGGGTGGTTTTGCAAAAGCAATGCATGAACACAGTATCAGTGCGGTCGTGTAGTACATTGCCTCCTTTTTTGGGGATTTTGGGGTGTTTTTCTTGGGAGGGGTGTCAGGAGTTGCCTCCTATCGCGTTATGCTGCTCTATTAATTTTGATGCTAAGTGCCTAAAGCTAGGTTGTATAAACTTTTGGTCCTGAGGGCGGCTATGAAAGATTATTTTTGAAATCTGGCCAAAGGGCAATTAGACCTCACTTCCCAGTAGGCGGGTTCTTCTTTGTGAAGAAGAAAAATGGAGGCCTACCCCTTGCTTGGATTTCCGCGAACTTAACGAAATGTTCGGATCCGTAATCCACTCCCTCTTATTCCTGACTCTTCAATCAAATTGTTGGCGCCAAATGGTTTTCTAAATTGGATCTCAGGGGGGGCGATAATCTGATTAGGGTAAAAGAGGGGGATGAGTGGAAAACGGCGTTTTAACACGCCGGAGGGACATTAGAAACCTATCTCCTTTTGTCTGACTACTGACAGCAGTATTCCAACATTTTGTTAATAACTTTTTTCGTCACCTTGTGGGGCTGTTTGTGGTTGTATATTTGGACACATTTTAATTTTACTCGCCAGATCTTGTGTTCACAGGAGGATGTGGACAGTGTTGCGACTTGCGGAAATAATTAAACGCCAAACGGAAAGTGTGTATTTGCCGTACAGGACTTCGTTTTTGGGTTTTTTGTGTCACCTCCGGTTTCCGTAGGACCCTGAAAAGGTGAAGCTGCTTGAATGGATCACCAGGGGTCTTAAGGCTTGCAGCGTTTTTTGGGTTGCTAACAACTCCCGGAAATTTATTTGTAATTTTATCGGGTTCAACCTCTCAGAATGAAAAAAAGGGACGGATTTTTAAATGGTGACAAACTTGCCAAGCCTTTTCCTCTTTGAAGAAATGTTTTGCTTGGCCCCGTTTCACCAACTGCACTCAGCCGTTCTTGTGGGGTGGTGCGTCTGGTAGGGGGGTATTATATTGTCCCGGGTCCCCTCCCCTGGTAAATGCTCCGGCGCTTCTTTTAAGAAATTGTCGTCCCCGAAAGGAATTATGTATCGGCAATAGGGAACTTTTTCCCATTAAGTTACTTTTGAAGAATGGCGTCACTTTTTGGAGGGGGCAGTCCACCCGGTTACCGGTATTTACTGAACACAAGAACCGTTTATTTGGAATCCCAAGCGTCTGAATTCCAGACAAGCTCGAGGTCGTTGTTTTTTCCAGGTTTAATTTTGTCGTCACTTTATCGGGGGTTAAAATTAAAGGGATGCCTTGCTCGCGTTTCCAGGGGCCGGGAAAACGGATAAAACCCAGTCCAATCCTTCAGGAGGGGTGGTAGTGCGGTGTTTTCTGACTTGAGGAGGGTGTTAGAGGCTCAGGGGACGCCCCTGCAGGACCTCCAGGAGACGTTTGTCCCAAACTGTTGAACAAAAGTTATTGGGCACATCATAATTCTGTCAAGCAGGACATCCAGGGGAAAGGCACTTTAGATCCCTTTCTCGCGGGTTTTGGTGGCCTAATGCTAATAAAGATGTTATAACTTTTTCGCGTCATGTGGGGTGTGTGCTCCTCTAAAACCCCTCATACCCGTGCTGGGACCCTTTTACCCTTGAAACTTCGGGCGTCCAGGATCATTTATCTATGGACTTCATTACGGACCTTCCCCCCGTCGTCTGGGATCTGTCAATGGTTTGTTGACAGGTTCAGTAAGATGGCACATTTCGTTGCCTTCCTGCACCCCCTAATGCTAAACTCTGGCGCAGGTGTTATTGGGAATCGTTAGACTTCATGGTTGCCTTTGATGTGGTGTAGATGGGGGGGTCCAGTTTGTGTCCAAATTTTGGAGGGCCTTTTGTTTACGTCGGGGGATGCAATTGTCATTTTCCTCGGCTTTTCATCCCGAACCAAATGGTCAGACAGGCGCCCCCTGAATCAAGCTTAGAGACATATCCCGGGTTTTGTCTCAGAGAACCAAGAGGATGGTCTCTTTCTTGCCTCTGGCCCGAGTTCGCTCTAACAACAGGCGGAGCGAGTCCACTGGTAAGTCCCCGTTTTTTGGGGCATATGGTTTTCATCCCCGTTTTGTACTTTCAATGGGGGGGCCCTTCTGGGGTTCCTGAGGAGTAGCGTTTTCTCGCGTCACTTGCTTCTGTGTGGAGAGGTGTATTGAAAATCTGAGTGCGATGGGGAACCGTTACAAACGTATGGCTGATAGGGAGGAGTTTCTGGTCCAGATCTGAATGTGAACGATCTGGTATGGTTGTCTACCAGGAATAATAAAACTTAAAGTGCCCTCCTGGAAACTGGTCCCAGATCATCGGGCCGTACAGGATCAGTTCCATAATTAATCCTGTGGCATTTCGTCTGGACTCCCTCCTACGTTTAAAATTCCATATGTGTTCCACAAGTCTTTACTTAAAAGGTATGTGGCACCAGTCATACCGTCACCTCCTACCTCCTCCTCCTGTGTTGGTCATGGTAACTTGGAATTTCAAGTATCAAAGATCATTGACTCACGTCTGAATCGCCGGTCCCTTCAGTACTTGGTGCATTGGAAGGGGTATGGTCCAGAGGAGAGGACGTGGGTCCCTGCGTCTGATGTTAACCGCAGATCGTTGGTTCGGACCTTCCACAGAACTCACCCGGGCAGGCCTGGCCCTGAGGGTCCGGAGGCCCCGATAAGAGGGGGGGTACTGTCATGTGTGCATTGCCACGAAGATCGTCGCGGTTGCACATTTGACTTCTCACAGCTGAGCTGCTGTTTCTTTGTGTTTGGCAGCTAGGGAGTTAATTCTGTCTGTGCTCGGTGCTGGGACTGGGTGCAGTTTCTCCCGGCTGCAATTGATTATTTTTTGATTGGTTTCCTTTAAATTCCTGGTTGTCTGCTTGGGGTTGCCAGTAAAACCTTCATGCAGACCACAGATAGGAATGAAATGTATAGACTTTAGTTGTGAGCTCCTTAGATGTTTCTAAGCTCAACTTGGTTAGAGTTTATTTCCCAGACCATTTATGTTCCTCTTGGTGTTTGAGTATGTATGCAAGCGGTGTTATCTGTCTGTCTTATATGTCTAATCTGTGTATTTAGCTAGATCAGCCCATATCCCTTTGGTGGTAGTCAGGATCCTTCTTAGGACTGATTAAGGGTTTCAGGGTCCTGATAGGAACAGGGTTAGGTTGGTGACTTGGACCTCTGAACCATATCAGTACCTCCAAGGGGGGATTAGTTAGGACCCCATTTAGGGTCAGGTTAGATCCCGGTCCCCCTCTTTCCTGTTTCAGCTCATCAAGTCCTCAAGATTAACCCTGGGTTCAGCAGATATCGTGTCGGTAAATCTATTCTATACTTACTGCTGATGTTGCTATACTTGTTGTTGTATAGTGTGTTGTTCCTGTATTAATAGTTTACTGAACATTGTATACATAATCATTAGACAGCGTGACACTAGTGACTACGTCTCCCCTTATGCAATGATGTTGTGGTGCCGGGTAAATGCAAATGCATCCAGGATGGCCAGGCACAGAAGTGAGGAACGGCTGCCACGGAGGACCGGACCAGAGAAGTGCAAAGCGAATTGCTCCTTCTTGATCTCTGAGTCAGTATGAATATAAGGGAATGTCCAGGCTTGGAGACAAGTCTGCACCTACTTTAAGTGACTGCACTCTTATGAATCCACACATTGAGCGGGTGGTCATGTGACCAAAAGTATGCCATTTGCATACTCCCGGCCACATCCGACTAGACGTGTTCAGCTTCGTTCAATAACTTGTATAGAGTGAGGCCACGCATGTCTAGTTGGCATGTGACTGCATGTAGGTAAATCACACTGGAGAATCCTCATAGAACATCAAAAAGTGACTGCAGCTTCCAGTCCAAGCCTGAAAAAAAACCTTTGAGGTTATACTGAATACATAAAGGTTTTTTATGTTGTGTTTCTTTTGCTAAAGAAAAAACTGACTTTTGATCACTTTTTTTATTCAATTTTTTTTAGAAATCTTGATAGAAAGAATCATTTCTGAATATTTTTATTATCAGCATTCACCTTGCTTTATTTGATGGAATTTAATTTGGGTGGAAAATTTTTTTGGCAAGAGGGGGTCCCATTTGAAAGTTTGTACCGGGGCCAAAACTCTGTAGTTACGTACTTCAAGAAAATATTTTCAAGTTAACTTTATTTGCAAAAAAGTGCAATTCCACAATTATTTTTGTTTTTTTATTTAGCATGTTTACTACATGGTAAAACTGGACCTGTCAATAAGATTCTTTGGTCAGTAAATCTACGCAGATACCAAACATGTATAGGTTCTTTTTTTTAATGTTGAAAAAAATTCCAAAATTTGTATGAGAAAAGTTTTACCGAGACCCATAGCGTTTCCCATTTTTGGGATCCGGGCCTGGTGATGGCTTATTTTTTGCAACTTGATCTGATGTTTTTATGATATCATTTGAGGCATATACGATGCTTTGATCGCATCTTATTGCATTTTATTGCAATATTGTGGCCACCAAAAAATGTAATTTCTGCATTCTGAATTTTTTTCCTCGTTACACCATTTTACAGACAAGAATATATTTACAGTATATTTTGATAGATCGGGCATTTCTGAATGCAGGAATACCAAGGTTGTATTTTTTTTTTTTTTAGTTCTTTTAGTTTAAAACTTCAAAACTTTTTTTTACACTTTTCACTGACTTCAATAATCTCTTTAGGGGACTTGAAGCTGCTATCTTCTGATCTCACGCTATATATAGCAACCACACACCCTTGTTCACATCATGATGACAGGCACTGTGGTCTTTGTGCGCCCCCAGCTGTCATGACAACCCATTGGCGCACCAAGAGAACTTAACAGGGCACCGATGGTGTGGACTTGTGATGCAGTTCCAGCCACTGCTTGTTAAATGCCACTGTCAGTGATTGACAGCCATTTAACTGGTTAACAGCCATGACGCAATGTTAGAAAATTTCTGTGAAACACATGGGGGTTTAATGTGCTCACCACATATCTAGATACGTTCCCTGAGGGGTCTGTTTGTAAAATAGTGTCACTTGGGGTGTTTTCACTGTTTAGGCACATCAGGAGCACTCCAAAGGACACTCCAAATGCAACATAGTGCCTACTAATTATTCCATCAAATTTTGCATTCAAAAAGTCAAATGGCGTGCCTTCCCACCAGCCCTGCCAAGAGCTGAAACAGTAGTTTTCTCCACATATTGGGCATATGCATACTCGGAGAACTTGCAAAACAAATTGTATGGGGCAATTTCTCCTGTTAGCCTTGTGAAAATGCAAAATCTGAGGCTAAAAACATTTTGTGGGAAAAATGTGATTTTTTTTATTTTCACGGCTCAATGTTATAAAATTCTGTAAAACACCTGGGGGTTCAAGGTTGCTCACCACAAATGTAGATAAGTTCCTGAGGTGTCTGCTTTCCAAAATAGTGTCACTTGGGGGCAGTTTCCACTGTTTAGGCACATCAGGGGCTCTCCAAATGCAACTGCATAAGCTAATTATTGCATTATCATTTATCATTATTTATCAGCAATTGCATAAGCTAATTATTACAGCAAAGTTTGCATTTAAAAGTTAAATGATGCTCCTTCCTTCCGAGCACTGCCGTGTGCCCAAACGTGGTTTTCTCCCACATATGGGGCATCAGTGTACTCCGGATAAATTTAACAAATTTTGTGTTCCATTTTTTCCCGTTACCCTGTAAAAATCAAAAAAATTGTTGTCTAGATTAAAATTTATCTGAAAAAACTAAATATTAATTTCTTTCATTCCTCATTCCAAAAATTCTTGTAAAGCACCTAGAGGGTTAATAAACTTCTTGAATGTGGTTTGAGCACCTCAAGGGGGCAGCTTTTAGAATGGTGTCATTTTTGGGTATTTTCTGTCATAATCAACCCCTAAAGTCTGTTCAATATAATGTGGTAAAAAAACTGTTTTGTAAATTTTCTGAAAAAATGAGAAATCGCTGGTCAAATTTAACCTTTCTAACTTCCTAACAAAAATAAATTATGTTTCAAACTATGCTGATGTAAAGTAGACATGTAGAAATGTTAATTAACTTATTTTATCTGAGAATTCTGATTTAAGGACATAAAAATTAAAAGCTTGAAACTGCAAAATTTTCAAAATTTTTGCCAAATTTCTAAATTTACCACTATCATGAAGTACAGTATGTCTCGAAAAAACTCTCAGATCAGTGCGATCCATTGAATCATTACAGAGTTATTACCTACATAAGTGACACTGATCAGAATTGTAACTATGTAAAATTTGGCTTGGTCATTAAGATCAAAATTGGCTCGTCACTATGTGTTAAACAACAGCAATTGCTAAATATTTACTGAATGGTGGTTGTTTAGTGCTGGGAGTTGGACCTTGTAAATGAACCCTTAGCCAATCATGTTCATATTTTGTGGAGCTGACTCATATTTCCTATTTTATTTTATATCATCTGACAGGGGAATACCATCCATATCAGCAGCCAATGCGGTCACTGTAGGACTCTGATCGGAGGGGCATCGGGCCCCCTCTCATCTCCCTTTCATCACAATTTCAACAGTATCCTGAATCCCAAGGCTCCCGATCCACCATTCAGTCTGTGTCGGTGAGTTTGAGCCAAGATGACAAGGGGTGAGATAAGTAGTATTTTTTTTAATGTCATTAATTGTGGGGGCCATCAACTAAATGCAATGGTGGGGACTTGGGCGGTCAATCATACTGAATGAGGGATTATGGGTGCCAATTAATACTGCATGGGGGATGATGGGGCAAAATAAACTAATTTGGGAGCTGGTGGAGCAATTATACTGAGTGGGGCTGCTGGGGGCTATAATACTGAGTAGGCTGCTCTGCACAACTGTTAATGATGCTGACTGGCTGTGTCAGCTCACTATATTTTTCCTCTTCATAGGCCTTTCAAGAAGGGAAGAAAAGAAGGCACATGGAAGAGGAGGTGGAAAGTAGCAAGTGGCAGTTCATGGCATTATAAAAAATAACCTTTATTTTATATAGGTCCAAATATTCCGCAGCGCTTTACATTTTAACATTTTCAAAACACAAGTCATAAGTAACAACGTTAACAATAAATAATAAAGCAAATAAGACGACCGCCGGACCTTACAATCACAATGGGGGGGAGATCAAAACAGGGTGTTTATACAATGGTGCATTTACAATGTGGTCCAGCCATCTTGGGGAGTGGGGATGGAAAGTGAATGGGCTACACACGCAACTTACACCTAGAATGACTTTGATTAGTGAACGGATGACCCTTGAACAAAGTTTTTGAGGGAGGCGACTGAAACTATGCAAATTGTGCATGGTCCTAATTTCTTGGGGTAAAGCATTCCAGAAGATTGGGCAGCGCGGAGAAGTCTTGGAGTCGGGATGGGAGGTAGGGGATTATTGGCAGTTGTTAGTCAAAGCATTTGAAAGGGCGCACATGGGTTAGGCCGATAGAAGAAAAAGGGAGGAGATGTAGGGGGGTGCTGCACTTGGAGGTTTTGTAGTTTGAGAAAAAGTACTTTGAATTGGATCCTTAGTGAATGGCAGCCAATGTAAGGACTGGCGAAGAGCGGCGCGTCCGAACCGATTTACCAGTGGGATGACCCTGGCTGCGCATTAAGGAGGATGGGAGGGGATAATCGAGTAATGGGAGGCCAATAATAGAGCGTTGCAGTAGCCAGGCGGGAGTGGATCAGGGCGCATGAGGTTTTTGTTTTTCCAGTGAAAAAGGCGGATTCTAGAATGTTCTTTAGGTGTAGGGGGCAAGAGCGGGCAAGAGATTGTATATGGGAGTGAAGGAGAGATTGGTGTCAAACATAAACCCAGACGCGAGCCTGGGCCGGGGTGTTATTATGGGCCCCCACGGAGGGGAAATGTTGATTTGGGAGGTTAGTAATGGCGGGGCAGAAGAATTCCGTTTTGGAAGGTTGATTTCAGATAAGAAGCTGATGTTGGAGACTGTGGACAGACAGTCATGGGTTCGTAGTTACAGAAGGGTAATGGGGGATGAGTGTATAGTTGTGTGCATCAGCATAAGATTTACTGAAAGCCAAATCTTTTATGGTCTGTCCAATTGGTGCCGTGAGAGGAGAAGAGAAGGGGGCCAGGACGAGCCCTGAGGTACCCCGACGCGAGGGGAAAAGAGGAATGACGTGGAGCCAGAAAAAAAACACTGAAGAAGTGGGGCACAAAGATAGGAAGAGAACCAAGAGAGGGCAGTTCCTTAATGCCTATGACTGGAGCCAAGGAATTAGGAACGGTGGTCAATAGTGTCAAAAGCGCAGAAAGGTCGAGAAAAGAGCAGAGAGTAGCATCGACTTTTTCTGTCAGAAGGTCATTGGTCACTTTGGTGCGTTTTCATCGAAAGTAGGGGCGGAAGGGACTGTGACGGTCTAGGAGGGGTGAGGGAGAGGTAACGGGTAAGGCGGGGAGACTAGAACTCCAAGAGTTTAGAGATGAAGGGGAGTTGGAGACTGGTCTTAGTTGTTTGTGCAGAAAGGGTCAGACGGGTTTCTTTAGTAATGGAGTAATGAGGATGTTTGAAGGAGGATAGGAACTGCCAGAGGAAGGAAGAATTTATTTAATGTGCTGGAGATGGTTTCTGAGCAGGGCCCCTGGTGGTTGCAGACGTCTGAACGTTACAGCGAGGAATGGCATTGGGATCATGGAAGGACTGAATAAGGGAGGTTCCCTCCCATGTGGTCGCCGGTGATCAATTGTTCTGGTCTCAATTGTGGTTCCTGGTTCGTTTGAAGTCTGCTGAGTCTTGCATGTCTGCGCTTTCAGATAAAATTTTCGCTTTTCTTTTTGTGCTTGCTTTTGTTAATTTTTCTCACATTTGTGGAGGTCAGCCGGGTCCCCTCCTGGGGTTTGCTCCTCTCATTTTCTTACCATTGTTTTTATAATTTGCTTTTTCCTGTTTTTTCAGCGGCTAGCTTAGTTTTGTTACACCGATTTTATTTAGGTGGTGGAGATTGTATCTCAGGTTTTTTTTGCAATTACCGATATACTCGGTATAAGCCGACCCGTGTATAACGACCCCCCTAATTTTGCCACAAAAAACTGGGAAAAATTATTGACTCTTAAACCGGGTGTATTAAACTGCCCCCCTCTGTGCTGCCCCCTCCTGCTCCTTCTCCCCCATCCAGCTCTGTGCTCCCCCATTTTTCCTCTTACTCCCCCCCTCCGCTCCGCCTACGCTGTCCCTCCATCCCCCTGTCCTGCTCCATGCTTCCCCTCCTCCTCCACGCTTCCCCCTCCACCGATCTCCCCCCCGGGCCTGCCCATGCTTCCCCCGTCCTCCGTTCTCCCCGTCCTCCTCTATGCTTCCCCCCCCTCCCTATGCTTCCCCCGCCACCGATCTCCCCCCCGCCCCGTTCCATGTTCCCCGCCTCCGTTCTCCCCCGTCCTCCTCCATGTTCCCCTCCTGCTCCAGCTTCCCCCGTCCACCTTTCCCCCCCCGTCCTGTTCCGTTCCTTGTCCTCCCCCAACAACTACCCCTCCCCTGCCATCGCTGACGCCCTGCAACCGCTTCTCCCCGTCTTCCGCAGCTCTCCCGCACTGAGCGGTGTGTTAATACCGCTCATTTGGGCCATGAATAGGAGGGACCCCTTGGGAGTGGCGTCGTGTCCATAACATGATTTTAATGAGGGGTATACTCACCGTCATGCTAAAGGCTGCAGGAAGACAGAAAAACGCAGGATTGCAGGGACACTCACGTGGATGGGGGGTGGTAGATCCCAGCCACCGGCTCCTGCCCCGGCATCCCCCCCCATGGTTTCTGCCCATGACCGTGTATAAGTCAGGGGGCAATTTGCACGAAAAAAGGTGCGAAAATCTCGGCTTATACACGAGTAAATCGGAATGATTGGTATTTTTTAGGGTTTTTGTTGGAGCAGTCGAAATCTTTCCTCTACTTTTTTGTCTAGACAGATTGGGCCCCCGTTTGCTTCATTCTATTTTGTCTGTGTCCGTGCTTCTTCTTGTTAACCGCCATTCAATTTGGGCACCTATTTTCCTTTGGGATTCTCCGGGCAGTAGCTTTCATCTTTCTGCCTTTAGGTGTAGTTACTCTCAGGCTGTGACGAGGATCTAGGATCAACAGGAACGCTCCACGGCTACCTCTATTGTGTGGTTAGTTCAGGTTCCTGCAATCCAATAGGTTCCAGCCTCCTGGTTTGTATTGCCGTTTTTGCTTTTTCCCCCTCAGCTACCAAAAATTTAAAAACAGTATCACCGGCCCAAACGAAAATTATATGGTACTCACAGAAGGGAAAAATATGTGGAAAAAAAAAAAAAAAAAAAGTCAGAGTTTGTCAAGATTTTTTTTTTTTGTTTGTTGCATTTTTTTCCCTCTTTTTTCTGGGTGCGAGGGGGGATTTTTTTTCTCTCAATGGAGTTTCACAGTTGCTGGCTGTGTGGATCACTTGCCACTGAGGTTGGAGTATTGCTCCAACTTGCTGGTTCCGTTTGTGGAACCTAGGTTCCCATGCCAGATTTTTTTGGGGGATGGGCAAATTTCTGATTTCAAAAAAACTGTAAGTTTTTTTTGCCTTAAAACCTAAGTATCTGGGGCGCGCACAGCAGGTTCAAATTGTCATCCTCTCCTGCGCGGCGACCCTAGGATGGGGCTTTTTCCCCTGACATGGGATCCTGTTTTGAATGTATTGATGTATTTTTTTCTGGCTTGGGGTTATTGTACGATGAACCAATTAACTGTCAAGCTGAAAAAAACCTTGTTGAATTAAATCGGGGTTTCTTAAAACGCTGATTGTACTTTCAAAATTCCGAAAGTGGGCATCCTGACCAAATGGAATATGAGCTTTGGCAGCCTTTTCGGAAGGGGCTGTCAAGAAGTAAAGGGTTATGGTGGGATTCCCTGTCCCATCTTTCCCAATGATTCTTTGTCCTGGCTATTCAAATTGACAGACATTTGCGTGACGCAGAGGTAGCTGAGATGGTGTTGCCTTGTGACCAGCTCCGGGGCCCCTGCAGTGTGAGGAGTAACTTTGGGCCGCATCTGGTTTCGAAAGCGCAATGGGTTATGTTTCTCTGTGGTGACGCCTCCATCTCTTTCCGTTGCCCTAAGGGGGAAGATTTTTGCCGCCGTTTCTTGGGTAGTGTTCAACTAAATTTTCTGTTGACGTTACCCTGATTTGCTCCCTGTCCAATTTTCGCTCAGGCTTTTTTTTTGATTCAGGAGCAGTATTAACCTGATGGATTTTGACTTTGCCAAACTTGTGGTTTTTCCCATGATCCCTGTGGAAGCTATTCCCCTATGGGCATTGATTCTAACCCCTTTGGCGGAGAATAAACCCCAGTTTTCTACTCAGGTGATAATGAGTGTTGAACCAGATATCAGGAGAGTTTGCACTTTCGGTCTTATAATCTTCATGAATTATTGTCTAGGTTTCCCTTGGTTACAGTCTCAAATCCTTTTTGGATTGAAATCTTGTCGTGACCAGTTGGGGCTGCCAATGTGTTAATGCCGACACTCCTTTTTTTTCTGCCTCTCCCCACCTCAGGATTTCCTGACTTTTTGACTGTTTTCGGATGTATTTAGGAAAGTAAACTGACCTTTCCCCCTCACAGGACACGATTTGTGCTATTGAATTGGTGTGTAGGGGTTTATTTAATATTCCTGAAACTCAGTTTGTTCGTCAGCCATTTTTCTTTCTGTCTTGCTGCGCTATTTGCCCTCACAAAATGAGTTTCCACTTGCATGTTTTCCCGCCCTGATTCTCTCCTTTGTTCTTAAGAAGCCGCAGCGAGCAATCAGTGCTTCAGAATCTAGCCTGATGAACCTGTGACTTGACTCCTGTAAGCCTGGGACCTTGACCCAGCTATTCCTACTGAGGAACCTGAAGCACTTGTGGACTTAACCCTGCTCTTTGAAAGACCCACGGTTTCATGGACTTACGGAACAGAGAAGAAGATCCTAATCTGATTAGAGGTGATTGCTGACTTGGATTACTCTGCCGCTGTGTCTCCTGTTTTGTGTTGCAAACTGTGTGACTATTTCTTCCAACTTGTACGAAAAACAGGACTTTTCTATACAAACCTGGACTCCTGGTTTTCATCGCACCCAAGCACAAGACCTAATGAACTGTACTACATACATTACAAATTCTGAAGCAAAACGTTAGTGTCTGCGGGTCTGGAAGGCGTGTCTGCGACTGTGGATTCAGACGTCCGGTGTACTTTCTGTGATGACAGTGGTTGTGACTTCTCACAACCATTCCAGTGGCAATTCCCTTAAGTTTTTTTCTTTTTGCAGTGTTCCACAGGTAAACACTATTGTTTTTTTTTTTTTTTCCTTTCTTTTCTCTTTTTTTGTCTGCTGTAACTCGGTACAGATGTCGGTTAAATTTCTGTGATGAAGTGGTTGTACTTCTCCACAACCATTCCAGGGGTTTCCCTTAATTTTTTTTTTTTTCTTTTGCATGTTTGCAATGAACATATTGTTTTTTTTCTCCTCTTCTTCCAGTAATCCTGTCTTAAAAATCTGGAAAATGGGGCCCGCATAAAGGAACTTTGCGGTGACTGATAATATCCTTGCAATTTGAGAATATAAAGACCCGTTTTAAAAATCACAGCCTCAAAATCACAATTTGCAAGTGGTTGGACAGACTACCCAATTTGCGGCCAGGATTGAGGTTCTAAGGGGCGAGTCCAGGTCCGCCGTAACCCCGGTGCGGGATTCCCAAGTTGCCCCTTTTCGTTTTGGGGGTGAACGGAAAATTCAGGGGATTATTAATCAATCAATCTTTTTTTTTTCTGCACATGCTTCACAATTTCCCACTAAAAACGATCTAAGGTGCTTACTATAATTATGTTGCTTACCAACAAGGCTTTAATGTGGGCAAACCCTCTGATGAGACGAGGATGTTGTTTGAATCACCTTGATGTTTTATTTCACCAGGGGGCAGGTGTTTGATGACCCCAATGAGGTGCAACAGCTGAATCACATGTTACTTTGCGCCAAGGTAAGCACTCGTAGCTGAAATCCTTGGATTTTAGGAGAGGGCCCTGATACCCTGGGGACGTTCCGCCAAAAAATCTATTTTTCGAAAGGGGTTATCTATGTTAAGGTTGAACTTCTCGTGCCGACCCTCCCACTGCGTTAGGTGACTTTATTAATACTGCATCCGTATTGATACTCGTCTGACTAACGCAGGCAAGAGAGAGTTTAAAGAATCGTTAACCTTTTTCCTACCTTCCTCCCACAAGGAACCTTTGAGTGGATTACACGGAACCGAACCTAACCCAGCGGTAGACTCTTTACAAACGACGGGTTTGTGATGCACGCAAGGAAACCGTTTTAAAGGAGAATTATGTTTTATTTGTGGAATCAGGGGCACTTATTATAAACGCCCCAGCCGTTCGTAACTACTCAGCCTCATTCATTGTTGATGTTGCGAGGGGATCTGTAGGTCCGAGCCTCAGGCCCAGAGGAACTGCAGAAAGATCTTGTTTTTCGGATTAAACACCGTTACCTTGAGGACGTTGACTGTGTAAACGCTGCCATTTTTCAAGTTTCCTCAGCGGTGTCCCAGCTGAGTTGTAAAAAACAATTCTCATTGTTTTTCTTTCCATCAAACCGGGTTGACTCAGCGGGTTCTGCTCTGCATACGACTCAGGGGCAAGTGGAAATTTTATGGATGTCTCCTTTGCTCTGAAACAGGGAATACGTTCAGTGAAGAAAGGCTACTCCAGTACAGAGGGGGAAATGTGGATGGCTCCCTGCTGACCCTGGACCAGTGGATCAGGAAAAAACCCTTTGAGGGTTCTTAGGGTAAAGATCATCAAGAGAAACTGTCCTTTATCTTATTGCATGGTGATCGCCACGAAGATCGTCGCGGTTGACATCTGACTTCTCCAGCTGAGTTGCTGTTTCTTTGTGTTTGCAGTTGGGAGTTAATTCTGTCTGTGCCAGTTCTGGGACGGGTGCATTTTCTCCCGGTGCAATTAAATTATTTGTTGATTGTTTCCTTTTTAAAACTTGGTTGTCGTGTTGGAGTTCCAGTGAAATTCTTCATGCAGACCAAGATAGGATTGTATCTGTAAAGACTTAAGTTAAAAAGGTCCTTGTTGTTTTAAAAGCTCACTTCTTAGAGTTTTTTAAAATCCAATCATTTATTTCCTTCTTTTTGAGGGTAGCAAGTCGGGTTTTCTCCAGTTGTCTTAATGTCTAATCTTGTATTAGCAGAGATCACCCTATCCCTTTGGTGGTAAAAGAATCCTCTTAGGACTGATTTAAAGGGTTCAGGGACTGATAGGAGACGGGTTAGGCGGAGCTGGACCTGAACCATTAAGTCCTCCAAGGTGAGGGATTAGGTTAGGACCCCCCTTTTTAGGGGTCAGTTAGACCCCAGGTTCCTCTTTCCGTACAGTGTATCAAGTCCTCAAGATTAACCCTGAGTTCAAGGATATCGGTCAGGTAAATCTTTCTATAATTTACATGCTGATGTTGCTAATCATATTTGTATAATGTTGTTTTTTTAAGAATAGTTTACTGACATCGACACATATCATAAGACCGGTGACACTTTCTTTTCCCCCCACTTTTCCCCATTATTCTAGGGCTACCATGGTGCAGGTAAATCCTAAACCATTAACGGGAGCCAAGGAATTACCTTTCCAGAGAAACAGGACCCCAAAAGTTTCAGCTTGCTTGTTCCTAAAGGAATCATGTCATCCCTGAAAACCAGCGTATCCAGGACTATGGGATTTATTGACAAGAAGAACCTGACCCCGCTTCCCCCACCGTCCAATGATTGTCCAATTAATTATTGCCTGGAGCAAGAAACCCTTTTGGTAAGATCTACCCCCTGGCGGGCCGACAAAGGCTTTAAAGGTTACATAGATGAAAATCAGCCAAGGGCTTCAACGCCCCTCTTCATCTCCTGGGTGCAACATCTTCTTTGTAAAAGAAAGATGGATCTCTGAGACCAGCTAGACTTTAAAAGGGGAAATAATAAGGTTACTATTAAAACCGTTACCATTGCCTTTAATCCCGAGTTATTGGAGAAGTGCGACAGCCAAAATTTTTCTAAACTAGATCTTCTGGGCCTATAACTTGTCCATTAGATGGGGATAAAAGGAAGACGCATTAGGTCACGCTATGGACATTTGAAATCTAGTTAGCCTTTTGGTCTTACGCCCCAGCCACTTTCCAACACTTGGTGAATGACATCTTCAGGGATCTCCTAATACATTCTGGTAATTTAATTTGGATATATCTAATTTTTTCTAACTCCCAAGGAACATCATGGAATTGAAATGGCTTGGAAGTCTAAGACAAAATCATCTTTACATCAAACTTGAAAAGTTAATTCCATAGGACCGAAATTCAATTTTGGGGTATGTACTGTCTCACAAGGAATTAGTAGGATGAAGCAAACCCAAGCCATCAGGATTGCCAAAGTCCTAGAAAGTGAAGGAGGAACGCGCTTCATGGGTTTGCCAACTTCTATAGCTTTCATTAGAAATTTTCTCAGGGTAGTGCCCACCTATCACTCAACTACCCGGGAAAAGTCTAGGTTTTCCTGGAACCCCCCACCCAGAAGCATTTCCCGTCTAAAAGAAAAAATTTTACCACGCCCTCCGTACCCCCAACCCCGGCTTCCCTTTTAAATAGAGGGATGCTTCAGACTGTGCCTTTTGAGCTATACTCTTCAGAAACAGTGAAAGAATTCTTGCATCCCTTGCCTTCTTTTCCCGCATTGTCTTCGCGAAAGGAACTACGATGTGGCAATAGAAGTTGTTGGCCATTATTCCGCCTTCAAAGAATGGAGACACCTTCTTCGGGAGCTGCACACAAATAGTCGTCCTGACGACCATCTAACCTTGAGTTTATCAGTTCGGCAAGTGCCGACCCTCGCCAGGCCGCGAATCTTTTCTTAAACCATTTAATTTTATCACTTTATAGACCAGGACGCGCAATTGGAAAGGGATGCCCTCCCAGGATTTACTCAGCAGAGACAGTCCAATACTCCTCTAAGACTATTTCCTGACTCTAGATTCCTAGAGTAATTATAATCAAGACCACTTAAGGACCAAGGAAGCATCCATGCGGATTCCTTTTTGGCACAACCCCCAAGGGACGTAAGTTTGTCTTTAAGAATGGTGTGTGGATTCAGGGAAACGGGTATATTCCAAACATCAATTAAGAGTATTCAACCATTACGATTCCAAGATACTGGGCATAGAGGAATTCAAAAGACACAGGAATTTTTCTCGTTTCTTTTGGGTGGCCCATTGCAGGAAGGATTTTTTTGAATTATGTCACTTCATGTGAGGTCTGTGCAAGATGCAAAAAACACCTCGCTCCTCACCAACTGGTCGTTACAGCCTCTTCCCACCCCGTCCCGCCCGTGGGGTCCATTTCTATGGGACTCATTGTGGAGTTACCAATCTCCAGGGGAAGAACACCATTCTAGTGGGGTTGACCGCTAACAAAGGCACTCTTTTATCCCTTGTTCGGCTTTTCCCACTGCAAAAAGACATAGATTTTGATGATTAAAATGTTTTCGTTACATGGAGTACCGGATGGGTTATTTCGGATCGGGGGTGCAATTCACTTCTGTTTTGGCAAAAATTTCTGTGCCTTGGACTTAAAGTAAACCTTTCTTCTGCTTTCATCCCCAATAATGGACAGACCGAACGAACCAATCAAAAATGGAGCAGTATTCCGCTCTTTACTGCCACCTACAGGATATTGGGGGATCACTTCCATTAGCTGAGTTCTGATAACAACTCTAGAGTGCCTCCACAAACATCTCCTTTTACCTAATCAGGTATATCCTAAACATTCTACCACGAGTTCCCATAGAAACGCCTTTCCCAGGTGAAAGAACACGTCCTTTACAAAGAAATGGATCTTCTAAAGGAAAATCGGAATCGGCCAAGAAAGGTAAAGAAAGCACAGATAAATTTCGTAAACCTCACCAGCTTTCAAGGTAGGAGACTTGGTCTGGCTTCAACCAAAATCTTAAGTTAAGGATTCCATCCAAGTTGGGAATAAGTACATTGGACCCTATAAAATCATAAAATTATAAGTGCCGTTGCTTGTCGCTTCAATGCCCAAACTATGAGAACCACCCTGTCTTTCATGTATCCCTACTAAAGCTGCGACAAACCCCAACGTTTCCTGGACGTTCCTCTCTTGCCCTGACCCTTGCTATCGATGGTCAGGAAGAATTTGTGGGAAAGGATTTTAGATTCCAGGTTGTAAGAAAATCAGTTACAAATCTGAAAATGGCAGGACCCAGTGGAGGACAACCATGGAACCGGTAATAACGTTAAGCCCTCGCTTGCTCCGTCATTTCATCAGAGGACCCACACAAGCCGGCTGAGGTCATCCGGGGGTTGCCTTAAGGGGAGGAGTAATGAAGGTTTATGTATATATTCCGAAACTCAGTTTTCTCAGCCATTTTACTTTCTGTCTTTGCTCAGCATCTTGCCCCAGTAAAATGGAGTTTCCCTTGCATGTTCCCCCCTGATTCTCTCCTTTGCTTCTTAAGCAGGCCACAGCTGGCAATCAGTGCTTCAAATCTAGCCTCAGTGAACCTGTGACGATCCTGTAAGCCTTGACCTTGTCTCCAGCTTTTCCTATGAGGAAACTGAACACTTGTGGACTTGAACCCTGTCTTTTGAAAGCCCAATTTTGCAGACTTCGGTAACAGAGAAAAGATCCGAAATCTGTATTGGGAGTGATTGCTGAGCTTGGATTCTTGGCCTGCTGGTCTCCTGTTTCTGTGTCTGCAACTGGTGACATTTCTGCCAACTTGTATAAGTAATACAGACTTTTCTATATCAAACCTTGACTCCTGTGTTTTCATCGCCCCAAGCACAAGCCTATAGAACTGTACTACAACATTAATGGTGCCTAGGGAAAATTTCCTAAAGGTCCCTTTTAAAATTGTCGTACTGAACACAATGCTATCGTCTTATATCAAGGATCATGGAAAAAGGGTCATATCAGACCATCTTTCTTCACCCTTGGGTCCGGTTTTTTCTTTGTGGCCAAAAGGAAGGTTTCATTGAGGGGTATTGATTATCGCTCTTGAAATAAGTCACGTGAAGTACAATATCTTTTACCCTTGATTCCGACCTGTTTTCCGGGAAAAGTGCTAAGTTGGTTTCCAAGTTTGACCTCAGGGGGGCGTAATAAACCTTTTTGCATTAACACGGGGATGAATGGAAGACGGCGTTTAATACCCCAGATGGGCATTTTTGAGTACCTAGTGATCCCTTTGGGTTCACTAATGCTCCTTCCGCTTCCAATCCTTCATGAATGACATTTCAGAGATTTTGTGGATAAATTTCGATTGTTTTTTGGATGATATCTTGATTTTTTCCAATGGATGAGATCTCAGTAAACATTCGGACTGTGTTCCAGATTTTGGAGAAACCCCCCACTGTACTGAGGGATCAAAGTGTCTTTTTGGCGACAGAATCCTTCTGGATTCATTTTGTCTCATCGTTTTGAAATGACCCGGTCCAAGGTTCAGGCCATCTGGATTGGGTCCAACCACTTCATTAAAGGCCTTCAGAATTTTGGGTTTTGCCAAATTTTTACGTAAATTTATGGTAATTTCCCGGTATTGTAAACATTGACTGTTTGACCGAAAGGGGTTCTGAGTGGTGAATTGCCTCCTGAGGCAGTCTCTGCTTTCGGAACTTAAGCAGAGATTCACTTCTGCTCTGTTCTACGGCAGCCTGATGTTTCTCTGCCAATTCAGGTGGAGTTTGATGCCTCTGAAATTGGTTTGAGGTGCCTTTTGTCCCAAAGAATCCAAGACCCCAAGAGTAACCCTTTGCCTTTTTCTCTCGAAAATTTTCTCCAACGAAGGTAATTATGCGGGTTCGGGGTTATTGGCCATGAAGTGGGCCTTTGAAAGTAGAGACATTGGCTGGAGGGAGCCAAACATCATTGGGTCCTCACGGACCATAAAATCTGGTTTATCTCGAATAAACCAGCATAACCAGACAGGCGGTGGGCCTTGTTTTTCAAAAACGTTTTTTAATTTGGGGGTTTCTTTTCTTCTTGGCACTAAGAATGTTAAGGCGGATGCCCTCTCAGGGTTTCTTTCGGACTCCCTGGTTATTTATCCTTGTTTTTTTTGAAAGGGGTGTAGTTCTTTCCGCCATCTCGCCCCCAAATTTTGGGCTGGCTTGGAAGGGTGCAGGAGGATAAACTAGCGCTGCCCTATTGGGAAAATTTGTTTGTCCCCCGCCGTGGAAGAAGGTGGATGTTGAATTCTTGTTCCCGTGGGCAGGTATCCGGGTTTTTGGTACCACAGACTTGGTGATCGGCCTTTTTTGGGGCTTACTTTGTTCGGTGCGTCAGGGAATTTGTGCAGTCCGTGGGACTTGCTCCGCTCCAAGCCTTGCTCTCGCTCTATGGTTTGTTAATGCAA
This sequence comes from Oophaga sylvatica, assembly GCA_033576555.1. Taxonomy (NCBI): domain Eukaryota; kingdom Metazoa; phylum Chordata; class Amphibia; order Anura; family Dendrobatidae; genus Oophaga; species Oophaga sylvatica. The sequence goes on from JARQOD010004983.1 coordinate 50,120, forward strand.
ACTGTGCCCAAGAGGGCCTGACCCCCAAACCATGGATTTTATTCCGACCTCCCTGTTTCTCAAGAATGACCTTTCTGGGTAACTATGATGGTTTTCCCCAAAATACATCTTTGCCATTACCTAAGTTACCTTCCTCCTCCGAATTGGGCCTTTGTTCCTTCAGCACGTTCGGTTACATGGAATTCCGGAGAACATTTGGCTGACAGAGGAGTCCAGTTTGTTTCCGATTTGGGAGGAATTTTGTTCTAAATTGGTGGTTCAATTTATCTTTCTCCCTGCTTTTGTCCTCAACCAATGGACAAACCGAGAGAAAAAAACCAGCCTTGGAGACTTATTTGAGATTTTTGTGTCTCTGATCAGATGACTGGGTCTCTTTTTTGCCTTTGGTGATTTGCCTTAATAAATAGGGCAGCCCCGCCACCTGAGCTCCATTTTTCTGCAATTTTGGGTTTCACCCTCGATTTTTTTTCGGACAGCGGAGGCTTCTGTCTGTCCGGGTGGGTTTACCTTTTGAGGCAATGCAGCAGATTTGGGCCAGGTGTGGAGGTTGTCTTCCTCAGGAAAGGCCCATGGTTTCCAACCGCATAGGATGATGGTCCTCGGTTTAAAAGTGGGGGACTGGTTTGGTTTCCTCAAGAAATTCATGAGGGGTTTCATCTCCAAAGTTTAAGCCTAGGTTAATTGGACCTTTATAAGAACATGGAGATTCTTAATCCTGTTTCCTTTCGTTTGTTCTTCCAGGGAATTTTAAGATCCTAATGTGTTCACAAGTCCTTATTTTTAAAGGTTTGTGAGCCATGGTTTTCCTTGGCTGCGCTCCTGACCCTGTTTGGTTGGGGCAATTGAATTTGGTTTGAGAAAATTTGGACTCGGTTTT
>JARQOD010004984.1:0-50986 GCA_033576555.1 Oophaga sylvatica
GCGATACCAAATATGTATTTTTAATTTTTTAATAGCTTTATTTTCATTTGGGCAAAAAAGGGCTGATTTGAACTTTTGAGAGTTTTTTATTTTTATTTTTTTTCATAATTTTTGAAAACTTTTTTCAATTTTATACTTTATTTTACAGTCCCCTAAGCAGCCTTGATCCTGGGATTATCCAACCACTCGACTCCATGTTTGACGGTCACTAGGACCGCCCACGGACTCTTAGTAAAAAAAAGAAGAGAAGAGATTTAAAAGCATTTTTTTATTGCAGCACTGGAGTGATGGTACTAATCTAAGTTCCCAACCCCTACTCTCATACTTACCCGCCTCCACCTTCGTATGTTATCAGCCTCCGTACCGGTCGATCTCAGCAGTTTGTGACGTACCAGATCGCTCCAGTGTTTACAGGATCCAGAGGTCACTTTTCAATGCAAGTCTATGAGATTGTCATTCTGTCTCTCATGAACTTGCATTGAGAGCTCGTGACCGCAGCTCTTGATTGGCCGAAAGTCAGAGGTAACGGTCACAAACTCTCAAAATGGCGTCGCAGGAATGGTGCCGCAAACAGCTAAAGACACCGGAGGATACGGGGAAGACTACGTGAGGGAACTTAGATTAGTGGCACCACTCCAGAAACTGAAATAAAAAAAAATGCTGACGTGGTACTTTAATGCTGAGCTGCCACCAAATTTCACAATACATCACTAAATATACCTGTTAGGCCAAGTTCACATGAGAGTATAAAAGCTCCATATGGCTACATATGGTATTGGCACCACCCTAATCAATAATATTGGTCCTAGTGTGTCCAGTGTCATCCATTCTTTCATGGACTGAAAATACGTTTGTAAGAACCGACTCTTAGGCCAGTGTCACACTTGCGAGAAGCTCGCACGAGAATCTCTCGCATCAACACCCGCACTGCCGCCGGCACTGGGGACCGGAGCGTGCGGCTGCACGTATGTCTATGCTGGCGGCAGTGCTGGCGGGTGTTGATGCGAGAGACTCGCGAGAGATTCATGCGAGTTTCTCGCAAGTGTGACCCCGGCCTTAGGCTACGTTCCCACAAGGAATCTTTGGTGAGATTTTTATGTTGCATATTTTTCAAAAAATCCAAGGCTCTTTTTTTTTACTTAAAGGGGTATTCCCATCTCCAAGATCCTATCCCAGTATGTAGTAGATGACAGCACAGATAACGGCAGTTTCACATACACACAACTTCAACAGTTCCACTTACTAGGTACCTGGACCCTTTGAGCATAATGTGTACGTGAAACGGCCGTAGTCCGCATGGTCTCCCGTGCTCCCCCACCTCCATATCTTTTTATGCATCTAATAATGAGCCTCCCTTCATCTTCTATACCACATATTATTTTTTTATTCTTAGACAATGCTGTGACCGGTTATAGGTTGTTTTGTAAACTCCTGGTTTTGTTTTAAATCTGAACCTTAAAAATCCACCTCTGACTAATATTTCTACCTTCTCCTAATATAGTGCATTCTCTACAGTGCTACTCCTGCACCGACATGAAAAACAACACTGAGTGCAACCAGCTCCCAACAGTCACCTGCAACTCCTCAGCTTCTGCTTCACACAAGTCGAGAAAATACTTGGTAAGTGCAAATTCTTCACATAGTCTGCCTCATTATCTTATTAATTAGGGTGTCTACTGTTTTACTGCCAGAGGCAACGCTTGAATCTTCCTCAACGTAATGGAAACCTTGTTATTCGGGAAAGGTCATCAATATGAGTTGATACCTAGAGCCGCATTGGTCAGAACTGACAGATCAGCACAGCGCTGTTTGGTGGCCATTCTCAGGTACTGCAGCTTCAGCTCCTATTGAAGTAAAATAAACTATCTGAGAATGGCCACCACACATTGTACTGTACACAGGGCCGGCTCCAGGTTTTCATGGGCCCCGGGCGAAAGAGTCTCAGTGGGCCCCTTTAACACAGACCACGATTCATGATGCACAGATACTGCAGAGAAATATGGGTATAGTACAATGCCAAATACTTCACTTCTTCCATTACATGAGTGATATCTATTGTAAATTGTACAATAGCTCAAAAACCGCCAAATCCTCACAGCGCACAGTACAGACTGGACAGTACAGTCCTCCATACAATATTATGGGCACCACAGTCTCCCCTCATCACCCATATAATACCCCATGCAGGATGTCACCCCGCCATCCCCCATATAATGCCCCATACAGGATACTGGTCCCCATATAATGCTTTCATACAAAATATGGAGCTCTCTCTACACTGTGCTGCGTTCTGCACTGTTACGGCTCAGGAAAGGGCGCCGTGGAAAAACTCCCATCATCATCAATGCCTGCCCATTATCATCATCATTGCCTTCCCATCATCATCATTGCCTGCCCATTATCATCATCGCCTCCCCATCATCATCATCGCCTCCCCATCATCATCACTGCCTGCCATCATCAATGCCTGCCCATAATCATCATTGCCTGCCCATCATCATCACTGCCTGCCCATCATCATCACTGCCTGCCCATCATCATCAATGCCTGCCCATAATCATCATTGCCTCCCCATCATTATCACTGCCTGCCCATCATCATCACTGCCTGCCCATCATCATCAATGCCTGCCCATAATCATCATTGCCTCCCCATCAATATCATTGCCTGCCCATCATCATCACTGCCTGCCCATCATCATCACTGCCTGCCCATCGTCATCAATGCCTGCCCATAATCATCGCCTGCCCATCATCATCACTGCCTGCCCATCATCATCACTGCCTGCCCATTCATTATCACTGCCTGCCCATCATTATCACTGCCTGCCCATCATCATCAATCATCATTGCCTCCCTCATCATCATCACTGCCCTCCCCCCACCACCATCACAAATACAGCAGACACACACACACACACAAAGCATCGCACTACATACACACAGAGACACATACACAGACACACACACAAACATCTCACCTGTCTGGCGTCCGCGCGCTCACTGTCACAGCAGGCCGCTGAATGATGACGTCATTCAGCGGCGCTGCTGTGAGAGGAAGCGCCGGCGTCCTGCAGGCGCCCCCTGAAGCCCGGAGGCGGAGCTGCGGCAGCGGAGGCACGGGGAGAGGTGAGTATTGAGCCGGCCGCAGCCGGGGCCCTGAGCAAGCTTGTGGGTGCCCAGTGGCGGCGCTGACAACCGCTAAAGGGCGCCGGGGTGCCAGACGGCGAGTGGGCCCCCCCGCCTGCTCAGGGCCCCGGCACTTGCCCGGGTGTGCCGGGTGCTGACGCCGGCCCTGTACTGTACAGCACTGTGCTGTTCTGGCTCCTCATACTGTGTGTTGGCAGTGGTGATCGTTGAGCAGTGACTGATTGTTGGGGGTTCCGAGTGTCGGAGCCCTACCAAGCCAATCCGAAGGCTACGTCATTAATTTCATAGTCTTGGACAACTTTCATTAACATGAACATAAGCTTAATTGGATGAACCATCTTTCTAATGTGTACTGAGTTCCCGTACCCCCAACAGCAGAGGACAAAGGGATCAAAGATGCTGGTCTTCATTATGCCCATTTTGTTCCAGCAAGAGATAATATGATGTTCTATGTGTTTGTCAGTGATTAATTAACCTGTCTCTGTTAAACACATTCAAATGGGCTTTTGTTGGTTATGTTTCTCCTTCTGAAGAGTGCCATGTTGGTGTAAGGAGACTCACAGGCCATGCAATTCTCCCCTTGGAATCCCAGTGTCTCCCTACACTTACACAGAACTTTCTCCAATTAAAAGCATTAATCCTTGTCAGAGGCTTCTCACCCAGTGAAACTAACTTTGGTATGATGAGGAGTAAACAATCCAAAACACGTGTCTGCAAATTTAGTTTCTGGTTTGGCTTTTTATACCAAGTCATGTGGCAAGGCTCATTAAAGGATCGGTATCGACTTTAGGTGTTACTACATCAAAAAGTTGGCATTAGGCCAGGGTCAGACATGCGAGAAACTCACACTAGTCTCGCATGTCAATACCAGACACTGCCACCGGCACTCGGGACCGGAGCGTGCGGTGCGGTTGCATAGAAATTCACTTTAGAGTTAAAGTGCTCTTCCTCTCTGAAGAGATCATTTGTTTATTTAAATTTCCAAAGAAGCATTCCATGGCCTATAAGTCTCCTTACATTGGCTTGGTGTTCTCCACAAGAAGAAATTTTTCCATTTAAAGGGAACCTGTCACCAGAAAAAACTCTATTACCCTGCAGCTATAGGGTTAATGTACAGGTTAATAGCGTTACTAACCTGCCCCATGCCTACACTTAGCTGAACGCTGCAGGAAAAAAATGAACTTTATTCCCCCCAGCAGCATTACGGTTTCAGTCAAAGGGGGTGGTGTCGAGCCAGGTTTAGTCACTGCTCTGAGAATATAGAGCGGTGGCTGTAACCACGCCCTTGGCCCTGACTGACACTGGCTATGCATTGGGCCGGCTGTCAGTCAGGGCCGGAAGGTGGTTACAGCCGCCGCTCTCTATACATAGGCGAAAGCAGAGTTCTCGTAACTCACACAGGAATGCTGCCGGGGGAATAAAGTTAATTTTCTCCCCGCAGCGTTCGGCTAAGTGCAGGCACCAGGAAGGTTAGTAACACTTTTAACCTGCAGGTTAATAGCATTTTTTTCTGGTGACAGGTTCCCTTTAAACCTGCTGTCAGAGCCTTCCCAGTCAGCTAACTCAAACCTCCTGCTTTACACTGATGAGGGGCAAACACCCCAAAACACGTGTCTGCCAATGGAGTATGGACTTGTTAAAGGGTCGATACTGACTTTTAGAATTGCTACCCCCAGTATGTAGTACCAGAGATTCTGTACTCTTCCTCGCTGACAAAGTTTTTTGCAAAGGTCTTAATGGCATATTTTCGGCATCTGGTGTTGTCCACGAGCCACAAACTTAAATTTAATTCAGATGAAAGGTGAGGTTGATTTCCACTACAATTTACACTGATTTATTGTGAAAATTATGTTAATTTCTTGTGTATATTATTATGTCAATCGATGGTTTGGTGTCCCCTTCCGCTACACCTCGCCCACGTTTTAGAAGTGTCATGAGCAAAGTAAAATTGGAGAACGTTTGTGCAGAGGAGGTGTGCACCAAATGTAACTTTTTTCATTTATTTTTTTCATTAGAAAACTGACCCAAAGTATATAAAAAAGGTTGATATTGAAATTAATCCAATGATTCCGCTTGTCTTAATTGTGTCTTTTCTTTTTATTCAGTAAATAATCAGAAGATAACGAAGAGATGTGCACAAAGCTCCGACTGCAACTCGGGAAACTACAACGTGCGGCTGGCGTCCAAGCACACGTCCTGTTGTACCGGAAACCTGTGCAATGAATTTGCCAATGGCAAGACCAATTTAACGTGTAACGCATTCCTAGTGATGGCGGCAGTCCTGGCTCTTATCGTCAAGAACATCTAGTTTGAAAAAATCTGCGATAATAGACTTTTCTAGAAATAATGCAAAAGAGGGTATAAAGTTGGCAACAACTTATAAAATGGTCACTGAATGTTCAGACAACCTGACCCTATTTGATAATGTGATAAATAGACAATATGAAAATTATCAAATTTATAAATTATGTTGCCTTACCCCCAAAAAATCCCTCCAAAGTGCCGGCCGCTGGGTGTTTCACTTCTCTGTCTCTTCCTGTCTGCTGGCCTGTTGTCAAGTGCAATCCACGTCTAGCAGCAGAGATGCGGAGATGGATTACAGGACAAGTAGGATGATCTTTGTCTCTTAAAAAAGTAGAGCAAGTCTTATATCTCTGCATTAAGTGGGGGTGGGTCTTTGTGTCTGTATAGGAAGTGGGGTGAGTCTTTATCTATATATCTGTGCGGGAAATGATTTGAGTTCTTTCTTTCTGCCTATAAAACTGCATAGGGGTATAACACACAGGAAGACTTTTAGTTCAGGGCAGACAAGTCACTGGAGAACGTCAGGACTAATGCATGACTGAAAGTCAGATAATGGAAGTACCATCACCTATAGTGCTAGCACTGTTTTGTAGGTGAGCGTCATCGGCGGCACGTTGCCATAGATTGTTATGCATCACCACATTCCCTTTTTGCTGACCACACCAGTTTCCAAACCCACATTTGTTACCCCCTGAATGTGTGTCAAGGCACTAGGGATCTGTTTTATGGCAAAGCCTCATTCACATGAACCATTCAGCCAGTGCTGTTTTGCGGAAAGTTTCTTTGGCACTCAAAAGAACTGTTCCAGGAATCAAAGAGGTCCCCATGTTACCAGCATATATTAGGGGGCAGTTGTGCTACCTTCATACATAAGGCTGATCCTGTCCACATGGTAGGGAGCTGCTGGGAATTATGTAATATTTAGCCATATGGCAAAGCCACATTATATCTTAGGCAGGCGTCACACTAGCGAGTTTGATGCGAGTTACTCGCACGACTAACTCGCATCAACACCCGGCACGGCCGCCCGCTCTCGGACCAGAGTGCGCGGCGGCATAGAAATACATGCAGCTGCGCTCACTGGTCCGAGAGCGGGCGGCCGTGCCGGGTGTTGATGCGAGTAAGTCGTGCGACTAACTCGCATCAAACTCGCCAGTGTGACGCCGGCCTTACAACACCATTGGAAATGGAGTGCATTCTAAATAGCAAATAATAATATAAAACATAGCATGGGATCTAATACTTAGCATTTACTAAGAAAACACAAAAGTATCTTAACTGCAAAATGTAATAATAAATTGATACAATGTTTCCTATATTTGCATTTAGTGACTCATTTCTTGTCTCAATTAGTGTTGAGCGATACTGCTCGATATCTAAAAATATCGGATCGGAATGGTATCGCCGATATCACTAACTATCGGCGATATCCGATTCCGATACCGGAAGTCCCATGTAAGTCTATGGGAACAAAATATCGCAACTAAAAAAACACTTTCTTTCCTTGTAAACACAAAATATACACACTTAGAATACATATATATATATATATATACATGTCATTGTGACATATATATATATATATATATACATATATTTATAGTTTATTCACTTCTACATAGTAAAATAGCCTCTGATTCAATTGCCGGGTAAAGCCGGCATTTGTGAAAAGACAGAAGCACCGAGGGTCCAGTCGCCACAGAGATGTTGCATCGCACCCAGCGAACAGGATTCAGAAGCTCGCTATAAGCGAGTCCTGTGTGCCTTAATTGAACTGTTTTTTTGCTTGAGAATTGCAAAAATCATCATAGACTGTATTTGCCATTTTTCCGTCATATCTGCGCCACGAGGCACAGGTGAAGAATAAGGGCGTGCTCTCGTGGGCGTACACTCACTCCGTGGCGCGAAAACGATGTCCGCACACTCTAAATGTTACTGCAATGTAAGATCGTGCCCCACAGCTCTGGAGTTCCGCCTCCTCATCCTCCTCAGTGGGCGTAAACGAACGCGAAGGTCCCACCTCCCTACAAAAGATGTCGCCTCTCCTGATGCTAATGACACATGTGACTTTGCTGAGATGGCGAATGGATGTGAGCAGAAGTGGGAAGGGATGGAGGAGTCAGAGCTCTCCCCCCACGGAAGCGACCTGATCGCCACGGAGCCACCGTTTGGCACCCGGCCTGGAAACCCTCCTACGCTAGAAGAAGCGGAGGATACCCTGAGAGACCTGGCCCGGCACCAGGAGGAGGTCGCCAGGATGGAAGCGAGCTGGCGGGCCCTAAAACTACAATTGGAGCGGCGCCAATCCCTCTTACCCCTGAAGTGTCTGTACCGGAAGGTGAGGCACCCGTTCCAGTAGAGGAGGCCGGGCGGGCATCCCAGCCCTTGCAATCTGAACCGGTTGCCAGTATCTCAGTGGAGGCACCCGTTCCAGTACAGGAGGCCGTGCGGGAATCCCAGCCCTTGCAATCTGAACCGGTTGCCAGTATCTCAGTGGAGGCACCCGTTCCAGTACAGGAGGCCGTGCGGGCATCCCAGCCCTTGCAATCTGAACCGGTTGCCAGTATCACAGTGGAGGCACCCGTTCCTGCAGAAAACGCCGCACCAGCACCCCAGATCCCGCTGTCTGCCCCGTCGCTGAGGCAGAAGAAGCGACACCCCTCCTCATGGAGGAGGCCGCGCAGGCACCAGAGCTCTACCTGCCTGTACCGGAGCCCCGACCGTCATCCTGTACCTTCCTCCCTATGACATGGCCTCAGTGTGGCCCCTCAGGGCTCCTGTACCTTCCTCCCTATGACATGTTCCAGAGCCGGCTGCTTCCGCCGCAGGTGAGCGCCGCCAGGACTGGCGGGCGCCAGGAGAGCTGCCGCAAACCGTACATCGTAAGCTGGCGTTTGATGGTGGAGACATGGAGATGCTGGTGGAGGAGAATTACAACCGGTGTCAGGAGGAAGAGTGGAGACGTCGGGAGCGGGAAGCAGAGCGACAAAGGGAGCAGCAAGAATCCAAAAAGCTTCGGCAACGTCACCTGGAGAATGACCTGGCAGAGAAGGCACGTATGAGAAAGGATAAAAGTACGGTGAGGGAGCTGCGGCGTAAGGGTGCAGTACGGAACTTTAAGTTAAAAGGTGGTTGGGGCTTCATCCAGGAGCCTGGACTTTATTTAGAAGTTTTTGTAACCCGGCGGGACGTGGAGGCTCACCTCCCAGAAGGACACCCGGGGAGGGACCTGTTGCCAGGAGACTTGGTGACTTACACCTGACACTTGGGTTACAATGGATGGTACGCCCTAAATGTTACCAGGTGTGACCCCTACTCCCCAGAGTGTCAGGAAACTGACAGACCCTACGAGCCTTCAGCCTCCCCCAACCAGGCCTCTGCACAAGTGCCCACCCCACGCCGTAAATCTCCCCAGCCTCCCTCAGTGGTCTCCTCAGCAGCCCCAGCTATGGACATGATAATGATAGCTGGCCCGTACCCGGCGCCTGTTAGGCCCCCTGGGGTTCGTTCAGTCCGGGACATAGGGGTCCAGACCCGGAGGGAGATGAAAGAGGTGGCCACACAGACCCATATAGCGGGTCACGACGTCACTGTACTGGCCACACGACGTCATCAGCTCTGGGTGGACCCTCCTGTCACGGATGTTTGGCAAGCTCCAGAAGAGTACCAGGTGGTACCTGGAAGAGGCCAGCCAAAGAAGTCTAAATAACCCGGACAGGGTCTCTGTATGTAAATAGTTAAATTATTGATGTACCCGGACGGGTGAATGTTCATAAAAAGAAGTTTATTGCCTTAATATACCCAGGTTGGGTAATGGTTTGATGTACCCGGACGGGTGAATGTTCAGAAGAACAAGTTTATTGTTGCCTTAATATACCCAGGTTGGGTAATGGTGTTTCACTGTAATGAAAATGTTGAACTTTGAAGCCATGAACTGTACTGGCTCACAAACTTTTCTGTAAATAGTTGGCACTTCGGTGCTCCATCTTGGTTTTACAAAAAACTTTACTGTGCACTATTTTCAACTACCTCAGAAACTAAAAACCCGTTTGGTGTGGCCGAAAGTGAGGTCTGCTCAAGGAAAGTCTTGCAGCCCACCCAAGACCACAGTTGGAGGTTTGGAGCGGGTCCTCCACAAGCACAAGTAAAGGACACTGTGAAGTTACCCCGGTGGGGGTAGTCCTAAGAAGTCTCCACGAACTTCGGCACTAATGCTATTTGCACTTTTGTTGAATATGTATTTATTAACACACATGTATAACACATATCAAGGGTATGAACAGTAACAAAACATGTCACATAATATAAGCCATTTGCACTTTTGTAATATTATTATTAAAAATTTTATTATGCAACGTTTAACTTGAAGTGTTTCCTGCTTTCTTACTACGTCGCATAGTCCACTCTTTGCTACATCACTTTGCACCATTGCTCTATCTCACATCTATCTGCCCTGGAAGGATAGCGTGTTACCTGTAGAAGACTTTTCACCTACCTGCACTACACCATCCCTTCCAGAGGACCTCCACAGCAGCGCTGGACACCCTGACCAGGTACTACAGGTGGCGTCACGACAAACTACACGAACATTCTATCATCCCCTGGAAATATCCCACATTCCAGTGATCGCCCAGGTCACGGACAGAGCTGTGCTACTCGTGACATCCCCCATAGAAGTCGACGTGATCGGTGCCGAGTACCCCAAAACCCCTGTCTCTGTGCGACTCAACTTCCCTCACTGTGCTGGCACTTTACATTTACAATACCTCTGGGTTTTTTTTTTGGGGGGGTGGGGAACATTCAGACTTTTGCTATGGGGCCCCATGATTTATATGTACGCCCCTGCTGCTGAGGCATGGTATTTAAGGCTGTTAAGGAGCCAACATACATGGACCTTGCCAGCAGCGTCGGACTGGAGTACCTTGGGCCCACCAGAGAAAATATATTCTTGCGGCCCAACATCATACTTCCCAACCTTTGAATAAGGGAAAGAGGGACAAAGGCTGTGGCACGCTGTGCATGCTGCAGAAAATTTTAGGCCATGCCACGTTGCACCACAGACTGTCCAGGAGTTGGTGGATGCTTTAGTCCAGGTGTGGGAGGAGATCCCTCACGAGACCATCCGTCGCGCTCATCAGGAGCATGACCAGAAGTTGTAGGGAGGTCATACAGCATACCTCCCAAATTTGGAAGACAGGAAAGAGGATTAAAGGCTGCGGCGCTGTGTCGACCCGCCACCACAATTGTGGGTTACCAGGGCAATGGGGTACTCAGAGCCGAGCCCGTAGAAGTCTATGGGGATTTTGTCACAGGTAGCTGTGGCTCGGTCTGTGGCCCGGGCGGTCTGGCGTATGTTGGGGATATATTTACAGGGGATTGATTTATGTACAGTTCGTGACGCCACCTGTAGTATTCTGGTAATTAGTACCAGCGCTGCTGTAGATCTCTGAGGGGATGGTGAGGCAGCTAGATGTCGGGTCCCCTACAGGTGGGACTCTTCCCTCAGGTCGGTAGTTAGGTAGGGATTGTGCAGGCATGCAATAATAACTCAGTCTCACACAGTCAACGTCTTTCCATACCTTTACTTGCAAGATGATAAGGCAGGTCCCGGGGAGGCTGATGGGGTTGATGGAGGATGAGCTTTGAGGCAACAGCTAAGCAAGTTAGGGGCCTCCTTTACTTTCCAATGAAGCTGAGTACGACCAGCCTGAAGCGTAGTCCTCTCTATGATTCCAGCTAATCTTTAGCTGTTCTGCCCAGTCAAATTTGTGTTAGAAGCCTTCCTGCGAGGGAGCTGAATCCTTTTCTTGTTGTGCACTAACTCAAAGTCTTCACACCCCCTGACTCCAGCTACGTTCTGACTATAAGGGGCTTGTCTGCCGCGACCTAGGGTCCGGTAGATTCCTGGTTTTCTCTTCACTATGCTGTACAATAGTGATCCTTCGGTCCCCAGTAACCGGTTGCAACGTGCAGGACTTTTCCAAGTCAAAAGCACTTTTCCAATTATCTTCCTTCCACTTTGTCCTTCGCCTTGCTTGTCTCTTAATAGATAGTTCAGTCTTTCTTCCAGTGGGGCACAGCTCTGACTAGACTAAGGTGTATACAGACACCTACACCAGACTCCACTTTCTGAACTGATGATAGACTTAAACTGGACACGTCTACTCTGTCCAAGGACAGGAAACTGACTGACTAGAAATCACTCCCTTCCACACCCCTGCTGGGTGTATCAGAAGTGTACATGATGTCATGAAGAGACCTTAACTGTTACCTCTCCACTCATCCTCCTGGTATTGTGTACCAGGGCTACACATTCCCCCATGGTAAATGACAGCACTCCCGGGCTGTAAAATATAAAGAAGACAGAAAATTTTGTTTATGCATAACAACAAACATTAACTTCTTCCCATCCGGGAGGTGAGAACACCTTGAACGTTACGAACAATAACATTTTACATATAGAAATACAAAAGTATCAAATAGCATTTAATAAATATATATACAAGATACTTGTGAAGGACCCGCACCAAACCTTCAACGTGGGTCCTGGGTGGGCTGCAGGACATCCAAATGCAGACCTCACTCAGTGCCACACCACACGGGTTTTTGGTTCAGAGGTGAGTCAAGGTTTCATGTGAAACCATTAAGAAGGCACTTTAGTGCAACTATTTACAGGATACAGTTTTTGGGCTGGCTCAGTCCTCAGCCTCTGAGTCCATTGTTAAACGAAGACATAATAGGGAAAAAACACATTTATATATAGACTTTTCACAATATATTTACATAAATTCGTTATAATCACTGCTGATATCTAATGGGTAATTTCCCTTTTGTGATTCTCTCTGATCTACGTGGTGTAGTTTCAGGTATAACAAGTTGCGATCTGTCTGCACTGCGTAACGGCAAACTATAGAACTGCCTTAACCTTTCTATGGATCTGGCAAGCGTACTGATGGCTGGGCGGTGTGAGTCAGCTTCACCAGGGGATCCCATAGTATGGGGCGCTGCTTCAGATGATCCATCTTGAGGTTCCACAGGTTGAGGTGTTGCTGGAATGGGTAACTCCTGGACGGGCTCAACTGGCACCACAGGCACAACTGGAGGTAAAACTTCCTCTTGTGGCTGATAAAACTGCAACACTGGAATTATCACAGCATCTCCCAGTCGGGGCCAATCCGCAGGAAAATCTCCCAGATCGGTGTGTAGGACCTCTTCCTTTCTTTCTCTTTGATTGAAGACAGGGTTCTTTTCACAACTCTTTAAGTGTTCTGGACACAACTTCAAATGATCTCTGGACACAGTGGTTGTTGTTCTTCCTCCGTCTTTACTGACGACACAAACTTTTCTGTTGTCGTATTTAGAATCTTGTATGACGTAGGGTTCTTGCTCCCACTGATTATCCAGTTTGTGCATCTTTCTTTTTCTTTTTAATACTACCTCTCCAGGCATCAAAGGCTTGGCAGGAGCATTTCGGTTGTAAACATTTTCCTGTTTCTCCGTGCCTTATTGAGACTTTCCTCCACACAGATTTGTACTCTTCTGTATTGCTCTTGCCGATTGACGTCCCAGTTCTCAACAGCGTCGTCTGCCTCCGGTTCTACCACTCCAAGTTCTAGATCCATTGGTAGTTTTCCAGGCCTTGCTCTCATAAGATAGGCTGGAGTGCAGTTAGTTGAGCTTACAGGTATATGATTATACAAATCAACCAAATCAGGCAGTAAATCCGGCCATCGATTCCTGTCTTCCAACGGTATGGATCTCAACAAGTCGAGGACAATATGGTTCATCTTTTCACAAAGACCGTTGGTTTGAGGGTGATATGGTGTTGTTCTTATTTTCTTGCACCCGTACATATGACAGAATTCCTTGAATAAATCGGCTTCAAAAGCAGGTCCCTGATCGGTTAAGACTTGCTCGGGATACCCATGCGGTCTGCAGAAGCTTGCTTGAAAGGTCTTCGCGGCCGTCACTGCGGTCTGGTCTTTCACTGGAACGACTACCAGAAATCTGGAGTAATGGTCCACCATGGTCAAGGCGTATGAGTATCCAGATCTACTCGGCGACAGTTTGACGTGGTCCAGGGCCACAATCTCCAGGGGACGAGTCGTCCGGATAGGTTGCAGGGGGGCCTTCTGACTTCCGTAGTCCTTTCTTCTGAGACCACAGGGTCCACAGTTCCGACACCACCTCTCGACGGAGCTGCGCATCCCTACCCAGTAGAACCGGCATCTCAACAGGGTCTCCAGCTTCCTCCAGCCAAAGTGTCCTGCTTGATCGTGGTACGCTTCCAAACCATTGGGACGTCTGCCTTGGGGACCACGATTTGCCAGACCATTTCATGGGTTCTGGGGTTGACGTATCTTCTGCACAACTTCTCACGGTATAGGAACAACCTGCTTTTCTCGTTCCACAGGAGCTTGGCTGACATAGGTGCATCCCTTTCCAGAGAGGAGCCTTCCTGTCTTAACAACTCCTTGATGCGGCTGACCACCGGATCACTGTCCTGAGTCTCTTTCCAACTATGATGGGGTAAAGGATTTAATGTTGCACCATTCTGCTTTCTGTGGACTCGATGCTCGTGGACTACCCCATTTCGATGGAACGCGGGTAGCTCAATTTCTTCCAGGTCGTCCGATTCTTCTTCCGTATCAGAGTCATGCGGCATTCGGGACAACGCATCAGCATTAGCATTCTTTCGACCTGCCCGGTACTTGATAGTAAACTGGTAATTGGACAACCGAGCCATCCATCGCTGCTCCATGGCACCCAGCTTGGCGGTTTCCAGGTGCGTTAACGGGTTGTTGTCTGTAAACGCAGTGAACTTATTGGAGGCCAGATAGTGCTTAAATCTTTCAGTAATGGCCCAGACCAGCGCCAGAAACTCTAGCTTGAAGCTGCTATAATTTTCCGGATTCCTTTCAGTTGGCCTGAGTTTTCTGCTAGCATATGCGATGACTTTTTCTTGTCCATTCTGCTTCTGACTGAGAACGGCTCCCAACCCTTCATTACTGGCGTCGGTGTACAACAGGAACGGTTGGCTGTAATCAGGATAGGTTAAGATCTCATCACCTGTAAGGATCTCTTTCATCTTTTGGAATGCTTCAGCCTGTTCTTTACCCCAATTAAAGGGAGGGTTTCTGCTCTTTAAGGATTGTCCTACCAGGAGGTCCTGTAAAGGAGCTGCCTTCTTCGTGTAATCTTTCACGAATCTCCTATAGTAACCCGTTAGTCCCAGGAACTGTCGCACTTCCTTAAGGTTCTTCGGCTCCGGCCACTTCTGGATGGCAGTGACTTTCTCTGGGTCCGGCGCTACTCCTTCCGAACTGACGATGTGCCCCAAGTATTGTACCTTCTGCTTGAGTAGATGGCATTTTGAGGGTTTCAACTTCATCCCGTACCTGGACAGGGACTCAAACACTTCTGCCAGGTGCTTCAGATGGTCCTCATATGTCTTGGAATACACGATAACGTCGTCTAGGTATAGCAGCACGGTTTCAAAATTGAGATGTCCCAGACAGTTTTCCATCACTCTCTGAAATGTTCCTGGGGCACTACTGAGCCCAAACGGCATTCTGTCGAACTCACAGAGCCCCATTGGGGTGGTGAAAGCCGTTTTCTCACGATCCTCCTCAGCCACAGCCACTTGCCAGTAACCACTAGTCAGATCGAGGGCAGAAAAGTAGTTAGCCGTTTTCAGAGCAGCTAATGATTCCTCTATACGTGGTAGCGGGTATGCATCCTTGTGTGTTATGCGGTTCACCTGCCTGTAATCCACACACATTCTCATACTACCATCTTTCTTTTTAACCAGAACTAGAGGGGCTGCCCAGGGACTACAACTATCCCTTATCACCCCAGCTTTCTTCATATCATTCAACATTTCTTTAGCTTTCTGATAGTGAGCTGGAGGTATGGGCCTATACCGCTCTTTGATGGGAGGATGACTGCCAGTAGGGATATGATGTTGTACTCCCTTAATGATCCCAAAATCAAGTGGATTTTTGCTAAACACTTGGGCGTACTCTTGCACCACCCGTAATACCCCTTGCTTCTGGTGAGCGGGAGTGGTGTCCGTCCCAACATGGAGTTGCTGACACCATTCCGCCACCTGGGTTGCTGGGTCATTGTCCTCCTCTATTTGACAGGAGTCTAAGGACTCAGCCGGGAGAATAGAATTATTATCAACAGCATGTAGTTTAGCAATGGTTGCATAACGGGGTAAATTTACCTCATCATCTCCCCAATTGAGAAGCCGTACAGGTACTCTTCCATTCACCACTTCTACTACTCCTCTAGCAGTCATAAGTGTAGGTCTATGTTCTGAATGGTGGGGTTCTACTACAGCTTGGTAATTCTGTCCTCTCAGACCTATGGCTGCCCTGCACCAAATGATCATTTCACTCATTGGGGGTATCACAATAGGATCCGAGTCAGTGACCCGTACATTACCAATTTCGCCGTCGGTAAGCTTCGCTTGCTGCTGACACACCAGGGCCCGGATCTCTCTTTGGATTACTCCTCTCTGCCTTGGTCGGGCAATCTCAGCGAGCTGTTGGAGTAAGAACACAACTTCTCCCAAACAATTACCGATAATGTTAGTACCCAAAATGATATTTAAACCGTTCTCCTCATTTACAGTCTTTACTACCAGAAGCCCTTGGTCTTTCAACTCCTCTCTGCCCACCTTTACATCTACACATTTTGTTCCGAGTACTTCTACAGGAAGACCATTCGAAGCATACACAGTAAAGTCAAGGCTCGGAGGTTTAAGACTGTCCATTGACCAGTACTTGGTATATAGAGCATCAGGTATTAGGGTCACCTGGGACCCAGTGTCTAACAAGGCTGGAACAGCAATACCATCTAGGATAATAGACAGGTAGGGTCGCCCGCCCACATACCTGCGGTTCCAGTCTAGGGGGCCTGACGGGTATTCTCCTGGGTGTTGGCCCTTGGACCCAGGTTCTGCCCGTTTAAAGGACACTGTGTAGACAGATGACCTTTCCGGTTGCAGCGATAACAGATGATCTCTCGACGAGAAGGGTGTTGATCAGAGGTTGCTCCTGGGGGTGGCGTTGTCCTCCTCCGGGGGGCGACGTCTTCTTTCTTCTCCGGTGCATCCACGGAACGTCCTCTGGGCAGTCAGCTAACAAGATCTTCCCTTCCTCTTCTTTCCGCAGCTGTAGGGCACTCATCACAGCGGCCAGATTTTTAGTCAGCTGGCGCACCTCTGAGCGCAGACAGTCCAATTCACTAGGAGGTGTCACCTGCGTTTTGGTTTCTGCCACTAGCGGGGAACAGGGGGTTACTGCCGGTTCCAGAGTGACTTCACCCTGATGATGTTGGGTGGCCACCTCAGGTTTGCCCAGGGGCCGCAGCCCTTTTATTGCCATGTCCTTTAGGGCATCAAAGGTAGCATCCGGATGATCTAAGGACCACCAATTTACAGTTCTGCGTTCCTCTGGGGATCTCAATCCCTGTATAAATTGTTCTTTCAGCATTCTATTCTCGTCGATAGCATTTAAATTGTTAATTTGCTTGAGGGCTCTCAGGGCTCCCTGTAGTCGGCAAGCATAGTCCCGGATGCTGTCACCTGGCTGTTGTGAACAGTGATAGAAGGCCATCCGGAGATCCGTTTCTGTGCGGTCTTCAAATATGGCATGAAGCTTCAGGAAGATCGCAGGCACCGACTCCTGATCAACGGTATCCCAAGTCTCCACTTCCCTCTCAGCAGCGCCAGTTAGCTGCCCTATTAGCACAGCAGCTTTTTGTCTCTCAGGCATGGAGTACATTTCTAGGATGCTGCATAACTTCCGCTTGAAGCCTGCTAATGTGCCCGGCCCACCGCTGTATTGGGGAAGCCATTTCGCCCCAGGCATATATGGGAGCGTTAGTGGCATGATCGGGACTACCGGACTAGGTGCTGGACCTGCACCCCCATCTGGCGCTACAATACCAGACGGTGCGGGATTGGGGACTCCGGCCGGGGCCGCACTGTCAGCCGGTTGTTGTGACATCTTAGCGCCCCCTTGGTTAAACGGAGCCTACCGGTTTCAGATGCTGCTACTTCACAGGCACCGCAGTGGGAACAGGACCTTCGTCGCAGGCGCTCTGATGTCAGAGCGTTCACTTCCTGTTGCAGGACCTGCCGCTCTATTTTGCGATGCAATTTGCTATGCGGATTGCAATGCAGATTGTGATGCAGTTTGCTATGCGGATTGCGATGCGGTTTGCGATGCAGATTGCTATGCAGTTCGCTATGCGGTTTGCGATGCAGATTGCTATGCAGTTCGCTATGCGGTTTGCGATGCAGATTGCTATGCAGTTTGCGATGCGGTTTGGGGTGCAGGTTGGGGGCGTGTCCAAGACTCTGCGCGCTTTTTTTCAGGTCCGCCCACCTTCTTCTCCAGCGCCTGAGGGCGCGAATATGGCGGCAAAATGGCGGATTTTAGCGCCAAAAATAGCAAACAGCCATTTTTCACAAAAACAATCCACAGGCACACAGGGCTCGCAATGCTGCAAGTTTCGTATCCTGTTCGTGACGCCAAATAGTTGTGTCGACCCGCCACCACAATTGTGGGTTACCAGGGCAATGGGGTACTCAGAGCCGAGCCCGTAGAAGTCTATGGGGATTTTGTCACAGGTAGCTGTGGCTCGGTCTGTGGCCCGGGCGGTCTGGCGTATGTTGGGGATATATTTACAGGGGATTGATTTATGTACAGTTCGTGACGCCACCTGTAGTATTCTGGTAATTAGTACCAGCGCTGCTGTAGATCTCTGAGGGGATGGTGAGGCAGCTAGATGTCGGGTCCCCTACAGGTGGGACTCTTCCCTCAGGTCGGTAGTTAGGTAGGGATTGTGCAGGCATGCAATAATAACTCAGTCTCACACAGTCAACGTCTTTCCATACCTTTACTTGCAAGATGATAAGGCAGGTCCCGGGGGAGGCTGATGGGGTTGATGGAGGATGAGCTTTGAGGCAACAGCTAAGCAAGTTAGGGGCCTCCTTTACTTTCCAATGAAGCTGAGTACGACCAGCCTGAAGCGTAGTCCTCTCTATGATTCCAGCTAATCTTTAGCTGTTCTGCCCAGTCAAATTTGTGTTAGAAGCCTTCCTGCGAGGGAGCTGAATCCTTTTCTTGTTGTGCACTAACTCAAAGTCTTCACACCCCCTGACTCCAGCTACGTTCTGACTATAAGGGGCTTGTCTGCCGCGACCTAGGGTCCGGTAGATTCCTGGTTTTCTCTTCACTATGCTGTACAATAGTGATCCTTCGGTCCCCAGTAACCGGTTGCAACGTGCAGGACTTTTCCAAGTCAAAAGCACTTTTCCAATTATCTTCCTTCCACTTTGTCCTTCGCCTTGCTTGTCTCTTAATAGATAGTTCAGTCTTTCTTCCAGTGGGGCACAGCTCTGACTAGACTAAGGTGTATACAGACACCTACACCAGACTCCACTTTCTGAACTGATGATAGACTTAAACTGGACACGTCTACTCTGTCCAAGGACAGGAAACTGACTGACTAGAAATCACTCCCTTCCACACCCCTGCTGGGTGTATCAGAAGTGTACATGATGTCATGAAGAGACCTTAACTGTTACCTCTCCACTCATCCTCCTGGTATTGTGTACCAGGGCTACACAGCGCGTGTTGCGCGCCGCTGAAAATTTTAGGCCACGCCCCGACAACACCCATTTCACAGCTAATCACACCCATATCCTCGCCCCAAGCGTAACCATTTAGCACTGCTGATCACACTGACTGGTAATGAGGGCACAGTGGCTGGTACTGAGGAAAAGAAAGAAAGAGCAGCGAGAGAGAAAGAACAAACAGAGAAAGAAAGAGAGGAAAGAAAGAAAAGAGAGAAAGAAAGAACAGAGAAAAAAGAACAGAGAGCGAGAAGGAAAGAACAGAGAGCGAGAAAGAAAGACTAGAGAGAGAGCCATAGGCGTAGCTAGGGTTTTGGTTTAGTGGGGGCAAAACTTCTGAGTGGGCCCATCATCAGAGAACCTCAGCAAATGACCGCGCTGTTGGCCAAAATAATCTATATATAAAAAGACCAATATTGATATTACCGCCATATGGTCTGTGTTAAATAATACCAGTCCTACAGAACATATAATAGATTACAGCACAGGTACAGATAATGACTTACCGCTGATGTTCTTTCTAATGGAATTGTTCACTTTTCATGTCTTTTCCATCTGGCCCACACCGACATGACGACTTCTCCAGCCAGGACTCGACTGCACCCCCATTAAAAAAAAAAAAAAAAAAACCTCACCTCCCGGCTCCTGTGCTGCTCACTGTTCTCCCTCTCAGCGTCTGACAGCGGGCGCCGGCAGGTGATGTTATTGCGCCCGCTGTCATACGCTGAGAGGGGGATTATGGGAGAGTAGGAGCGCTCGCTCCTTCTCTCTCCATGCGGTCAGCTTTATCGGCTGGATGCCGATACAGCTGACCCTCCGATGATGGGTGGGGGGCCCACTGCTGGCACCGGGCCCCCCCAACGCCTGTTCAGGCCCCATAGTTTCCGGGCGGCAGAGCAGGGAGAGCGATTCTCCCTGCTCTGCCGCAGAATGTAACTGTATTGTAGCTCCGGGTGGGCCCCCTCAGAGCGCGGGCCCCGGGGCCACCACCCCCTCTGCCCCGCGACCTATCCTTTCAAATCAGGGCCCACCACGCAGGAGCTGGGGCCCACCGTAGGTTTCTCCGGTGTCCCGGTGCCTCAGTCCGACCCTGCTTGCCAGCCTGATAATACCAGGCCACAGCAGTCTGCATATCTTGGCTGGTTAACAAAAATAGGGGATCCCCTCGAAAAAAATTTGGCGTGGGGTCCCCCCTATTTTTGTTAACCAGCCAGATGAAGCAGACTGCTGAGGCCTGGTTTTTCAGGCTGGTAAGGATCCAATATCCATGGACCTTGCCAGCCTGATAATACCAGGCCACAGCATCTGCTTAGCTTGGCTGGTTAACAAAAATAGGGGATCCCCTCGAAAAAAAAACGGCGTAGGGGTCCCCCTATTTTTGTTAACCAGCCAGATGAAGCAGACTGCTGAGGCCTGGTTTTTCAGGCTGGTAAGGATCCAATATCCATGGACCTTGCCAGCCTGATAATACCAGGCCACAGCAGTCTGCTTAGCTTGGCTGGTTAACAAAAATAGGGGATCCCCTCGAAAAAAAAAACGGCGTAGGGGTCCCCCTATTTTTGTTAACCAGCCAAGTAAAATGCAGACTGCTGCGGCCTGGTATTAAAAGACTGTCAAGGCCCATGGATTTTGGCCCTCAACAGCCTGATAATACCAGGCTACAGCAGCCCCACATTTGGCGCATCAAAAGATGTGCCAATTGTGGCACTTTACCCGGCTCTTCCCACTGCCCTGTAGCGGTGGCAAGCGGGGTAATAAGTGGTTAATGTCACCGTTGATTGCACGGTGAGAATAAGCCCGGTTAATAATGGAGAGGTGTCAATAAGACACCGATCCATTATTAATCCCAAAGTTTTTAAATGTATAAAAAAAAAGACACAGCAAGAAAAAAGTATTTTAATGAAATAAAAGAGACAACACAGTTTTCATTTCTTTTATTATACACTCATTCCTGCGACGCCATCGATCTCCTGTAAAAAAAGAAAAAAAACAAACCAACAGTATACCACCTGTCCGACGCAGTCCATAGTAACGAGGGTCCCACGACGATCCAGCTCTGCTACATCGCAATGACAGGCAGAGCCTGTCATCTCGACGCAGCACAGCTGATTAACTGCTTCCCCGGCGGTGACGTCATCGGACTGACTGCTTTACGGCCGGGATTACCCAGCAGTCACTGCAGTTATCGCGAGAAACTGCATGTGACCGCCGGGGAAAGATGATGGCGGCCATCAAGCTGTCCAGCCCGTGACCGCCGGAGATCTTCTGCCAGGTAAGTGCCGCTGACTCCTGACAGACTCGACCGACGGACACTGACAGTGACAGTGACAAATCCGATTCCGGTATCCGATAAGACGAAAAATATCGGAACTAAGTATCGAAAGTCCGATAGAGCTAATATCGGCCGATACCCGATACTTGCGGTATCGTATCGCTCAACACTAGTCTCAATGCCTAAATGTCTCCAGACGGCATCACAATAAAAGCATTGTCAAAGATTCTTTCCATTTCACTTTGACCAGTAACCTGCGCTCACTAGTGATTTTTTTTTATATGTTTTATTTTTACCCCAATAAGAGAACATTGGTGGGATCACACGTGCAAGAGTGAATCCAAAAAGAAGGAAAAGTATAAGCGTTCACTCACACTGGCATATAAATCGGACAAGTGTAATGAGAGAAAACATCACATTGCACTCTGACTAGTGAGCGAATGTGCTTGCTACTACTCGTTACTCGCCCGAGTATCACTGTACTCGGTGTACTTGGCAAGCACCAAGCATTTCCGGTATTATTCAGTCTCCACACTGTAATTTTGGTGCTCTTTAGAGCGCCAATGAATATGCACAGATTGTCTGCCACGCACTGTAATGCCGCAGCCATCTTTGTTGTGGTATTACAGTGATTGGCTGGCCGCACAGCGTCATCAGGTCTATAAGAGACCGGACACCGCCCTGCTCGACGTATTCAGCTCCGGATTAAGACAGTGTAGGGAGAGTTGCTGCTGAGATAGGGAGAGATTTGTGCTTTTATTAGTTAGTGTGGGTCTACCATTGTTCAATCCACAAATCCAGCTAAACCAACAGTCCTTTTAAGGGCCAATTAGGGGGTACATAAATTGCAGTGCTAGGTAGGCTGTGGAGTCTATATGCGCATATCCACATCAGTGCAAGGCATGCAGGCACTGTATGTGAGTGTATAGATCTAACTGCATACTTCAAAAGGGTCCATTACTGTCTAGTACTGCTTATTATACACTGCTCAAAAAAATAAAGGGAACACTTAAACAACAGAATATAACTCCAAGTAAATCAAACTTCTGTGAAATGAAACTGTACACTTAGGAAGTAACACTGATTGACAATCAATTTCACATGCTGTTGTGCAAATGGAACAGACAACAGATGGAAATTATTGGCAATTATCAAGACACACTCAGTAAAGGAGTGGTTCTGCAGGTGGGGACCACAGACCACATCTCAGTGCCAATGCTTTATGGCTGAGGTTTTGGTCACTTTTGAATGTTGGTTGTGCTTTCCCACTTGTGGTAGCATGAGATGGACTCTACAACCCATAAAAGTGGTTCAGGTAGTGCAGCTCATCCAGGATGGCACATCAACGTGAGCTGTGGCAAGAAGGTTTGCTGTGTCTGTCAGCATAGTGTCCAGATGCTGGAGGTGCTACCAGGAGACAGGCTAGTTGTCACGGGGCAGTAGTAGGAATACAGGGGACGAGTGTCATGGGTGTATCGCCACGAGGATCGTCGCGATTACACACTCTGACTTCTCACAGCTGAGTTGCTGTTTCTTTGTGTTTGGTAATGAGGGAGTTAATTTTACCTAGCTCTTTGCTAAGACTAGGTCCAGCCTCGCCCGGCTGCTTTTGATTATGTTCTAATTAGATTCCTTCATATACCTGCCAGTCTGCTTGTTAGAGGCCGGTGAAAGCATTCATGTAGTCTAGCAGACTGGATCGGTTCTGAGAATACTTAAGCTAAGAGCTCCTTAGTTGTTTTTACTCTTACAGCTTATAGTTTATCTCTGAGACCTTAGGTGTCCTACTGTGTGTGAGTGTTGTATGTAAGACTTTATTTACTTTATTTCTTGTCTTTCTTGTATGTCTTTCTGTTCATTAACCGTTACCTGTTCATTCCCTTTGGTGGTAATCAGGGTCCTTCTTAGGACTAGATTACAGTTGGCAGGGATTGATAGGAGACAGGGTTTACGCTGGTGGCCTGGACCTCTGTACCTTTAACAGTACCTCCAGGTAGAGGGATTAGTTAGGACCCCAGTTTAGGGTCAGCATAGACCCCGGTCACCCTCTAGCCGGAGACAGCGTATAACGGATTCCGTATTGACCCACTGGACATTCTGTCAGGTAATTCTATGTTATCATATACCTATGCGCATGTTATATAGTATGTTGCCCTTTTGATATAGATTACTGACATCACATATATATATATCTGCTATACAGCGTGACATTTTCACCGGCCCATACTAAAGATTCGCCCCAGCTGTCATGGATCCAGTAGCCCAGCTGGCCCGGCAGTTGCAGGGGTTGTCCATGGAGTTTGCAGACATTAAGTCCAAGGTTTTGTCCCCCCCCGGAGCAAACCAGATCTGAACCTAAGGTTGCTCTCCGGACAGGTTCACTGGTGGGCGGGACAAATTTTTTACTTTCCGGGAGGCATGTAAATTGTACTTTCGGCTGCGGCCTCGGTCATCTGGGAATGAAGAGCAGAGGGTGGGAATTGTTATCTCGCTCTTACAAGGGGACCCTCAATCTTGGGCGTTCTCTATTCCTCCAGTCTCCCCAGATCTCCAGTCAGTGGATCGATTTTTTACTGCCCTGGGTCTGGTATATGATGATCCGGATCGAGTTTCCCTTGCTGAAACAAAGTTACGTAAAATACGGCAAGGAAATCGTCCAGCGGAGGAATATTCTTCTGAGTTCCGTAGATGGGCAACAGATACTCAGTGGAATGACCCAGCTCTTAGGAGCCAGTTTTGTCAAGGGTTGTCTGACAAATTAAAAGATGTGTTGGCTCAGTATGATTCTCCTCCATCACTGGAGGCTGCTATGGCCCTCGCTATTCGCATTGATAGACGAATTCGGGGAAGACGCGAGGTAACTCCGCCTCCCGTGATGACTCCACCTACTACTAAAGTCCCTTATACTGAGGTTCCCTGGTCTGTTCTGAGGAACCCATGCAGTTGGGAGGGACATCTTTTTGAAGGAGGGAATCGGCGGTGCGCCGCAAGACTAGAAGGTGTTTCTTTTGCGGGGGAGAGGGACATTTTGTTGGGGGGGTGTCCATCCCGGGCCTCTTTGAGCAAAGGAGTTAACCTGGGAGTGTGTATTTCGTCCCCAAATCTCTCTCAGTTTCTCGTGCCTGCGGAGGTGGTGATTGGTACTAGAACTGAGAGGATTTCTGTTTTTCTTGATAGTGGGTCCGGGGCTAATCTGGTGGACGCTCGGTTTGCCCAGGTACATGGTATGCAACTGAGTGTATTGGCCAAACCGGTCCCTATAGTCTCTATTGATTCTAGACCTCTCGGTCAAGGTAGCTTGGTACAAGCTGTTCATAACATAGATCTTCGAGTAGGGGCAATACATAAAGAGCAATTGTCTTGTTATGTGTTGGAGGGTCTACCTAATCCTATTGTGTTGGGACTTCCTTGGTTGGCTAAACATAACCCAGTGATTGATTGGCAATCCAGAAAGATAAGCCAGTGGGGTGAATTTTGCAGGAATAACTGCATGAGCACGGTCATCGGTGCGGTTGTGCCTAGGACTTTGTCTCCTTTTCTGGAGGACTTTGGGGAGATGTTCTCAGAGGAGGGATGTAAAGAGTTACCTCCTCATCGCGCATATGACTGCTCAATAAAGTTGCTTCCTGATGCCTTATCTCGTACTTTCCCAGGGGCCGGGAAGACGGATGATCCGGTTCCTATTCCTCAGGAGGGAGTTGTAGTGTCAGCTGTATGCTCTGAGCTTGAGGGGGAGGTATTGGGGGCTCAGGGGGGCGCCCCTGTGGGACTTCCAGGGAGACTGATAGTTCCAGATCGGTTAAGACTGAAGGTTACGGGGAACCGTTACAAACGGATGGCTGATAGGGGGAGAGTTTCTGGTCTAGATCTGAAGGTGAACGATCTGGTTTGGTTGTCTACCAGGAATATAAAACTTAAAGTTTCCTCCTGGAGGTTGGGTCCCAGATTCATCGGGCCATACAGGATCAGTTCCATAATTAATCCTGTGGCATTTCGTCTGGACCTCCCTCCTACGTTTAAAATTCATAATGTGTTTCACAAATCATTACTTAAAAAGTATGTGGCACCAGTCATACCATCACCTCTACCTCCTCCTTCAGTGGTGGTCAATGATAACGTGGAATTTCAGGGGTCGAAAATCATTGACTCACGTCTCAGTCGCCGATCCCTTCAGTACTTGGTTCATTGGAGGGGGTATGGTCCTGAAGAGAGGACGTGGGTCCCTGCGTCTGATGTTAACGCAGATCGATTGGTTCGGACCTTTCACACAACTCACCCGGGCAGACCTGGCCCTGAGGGTCCGGAGGCCCCTCGTAGAGGGGGGGGGGTACTGTCATGGGTGTATCGCCACGAGGATCGTCGCGATTACACACTCTGACTTCTCACAGCTGAGTTGCTGTTTCTTTGTGTTTGGTAATGAGGGAGTTAATTTTACCTAGCTCTTTGCTAAGACTAGGTCCAGCCTCGCCCGGCTGCTTTTGATTATGTTCTAATTAGATTCCTTCATATACCTGCCAGTCTGCTTGTTAGAGGCCGGTGAAAGCATTCATGTAGTCTAGCAGACTGGATCGGTTCTGAGAATACTTAAGCTAAGAGCTCCTTAGTTGTTTTTACTCTTACAGCTTATAGTTTATCTCTGAGACCTTAGGTGTTCCTACTGTGTGTGAGTGTTGTATGTAAGACTTTATTTACTTTATTTCTTGTCTTTCTTGTATGTCTTTCTGTTCATTAACCGTTACCTGTTCATTCCCTTTGGTGGTAATCAGGGTCCTTCTTAGGACTAGATTACAGTTGGCAGGGATTGATAGGAGACAGGGTTTACGCTGGTGGCCTGGACCTCTGTACCTTTAACAGTACCTCCAGGTAGAGGGATTAGTTAGGACCCCAGTTTAGGGTCAGCATAGACCCCGGTCACCCTCTAGCCGGAGACAGCGTATAACGGATTCCGTATTGACCCACTGGACATTCTGTCAGGTAATTCTATGTTATCATATACCTATGCGCATGTTATATAGTATGTTGCCCTTTTGATATAGATTACTGACATCACATATATATATATCTGCTATACAGCGTGACAACGAGGCCCCTGAACTGCGCCTAAGGCTAAGGAAGGGCCCTGTCTTTCCTTAACTTAGGTGTACACTTGAAGGTAGTGAGGCCCAAGTCACCGATCTGTCCCCGTCTCCTGTTTAGCCCTGAGCTAAACCCCCAACCCACTCCCCAGGAGGTGAGACAGAGAATAAAGGGAATTACACCAAAATAACCAAAAGAAGGAAAGACAGACACCGAGGGGTTAAATCAACAAAACAACAAAAACTTAGCTTTCTCTGCTGCAATGCACAGCACAGCAGAGTAAGGCACCAGATCAGGGAAATCTCTCTGTGTGCCACAATTGTGACATAGCAGGGAAACATTACCCTTTTTTGCTGTGTCTTACCCTATTTCTAGACAGTCTTTTGGGGTAAAAAAAAATTTAAAAAACTCCAGGGCACATATTGAACAGTATGTAATCTCCGTCAGATGCCAGTTCTATCTGTGCTCTACAAATAGTTGCTTTTCAGGCCTACCTTGCCCTTTTTTTCTGTCTGCTACCTTAGGTCTAGTATACACTATTTTGGCCTAAAAACTAAAAAAAATACCGGCCTCATATTGAACAGTCTGGTATCTTAGTGGTACGCCTCATCTATCTGTGGGCTAGAAAGTGTGCTTTTGAGCCTTCCCTTCAGCTTTTTTTGCTGTGTATTACCGTAGCTCAAAATAGTTTTTTTGGTGTAAAAAATACAAAATGACCGGCGACATATTGAACAGTCCGGTATCTCTGTGACACACCTCATGTATCTGAGGGCTACAAAGTGTGCTTTGGAGGCTTCCATTCACCTTTATTTGCTGTGTGTTACCCTAGCTGTAAACACTATTTACGCTAAAAATTTAAAAAATACTGCCCACATATTGAACAGTGTGGAATCGCTGTCAGACGGCTGAGCTATTTGTGGCCTACAAATTGCAGCAATTCAGGCCTACATTCCACTGTATTTGCTGTTACCCTAGTTCTGTACAATATTTTGGGTTATAAACTAAAAAACTACAGGCTACATAGAGTGACCAGTGTGGTATCTGTGTCAGACTCCTATCTCTCTGTGTGCAAAAAATTGTGGCACATCAGGCAATCATCCTTTTTTGCTATGTCTTACCCTATTTATTTAGTATTTTTGGGTAAAAAAATTTTTTAAAAACTCCAGGGCACATATTGAACAGTCTGTTATCTCTGTCAGACGCCAGGGGTATCTGTGCTCTACAAATAGTTGCTTTTCAGGCCTACCTTGCCCTTTAGTTTTCTGTCTGCTACCCTAGGTCTAGTATACACTATTTTGGCCTAAAAAATGAAAAAATACCGGCCTCATATTGAACAGTCTGGTATCTCATTGGCACGCTTCATCTATCTGTGGGCTAGAAAGTATGCTTTTGAGCCTTCCCTTCATCTATTTTTGCTGTGTGTTACCGTAGCTCAAAACAGTTTTTTTGGTGTAAAAAATACAAAAAGACCGGCGACTCATTGAACAGTCCGGTATCTCTGTGACACACCTCAGGTATCCGAGAGCTTCAAAGTGTGCTTTGGAGGCTTCCATTCACCTTTATTTGCTGTGTGCTACCCTAGCTGTAAACACTATTTACGCTAAAAATTTAAAAAATACTGCCCACAGATTGAACAGTGTGGTATCGCTGTCAGACAGGTGAGCTGTTTGTGGCCTACAAATTGCGGCAATTCAGGCCTACATTCCACTGTATTTGCTGTCTGTTACCCTAGTTCTGTACAATATTTTAGGGTGTAAACTAAAAAAATACAGGCTACACAGAGTAACCAGTGTGGTATCTGTGTCAGACTCCTATCTCTCTGTGTGCTAAAAATTGTGGCATTTCAGGGCTACATTAGACAGTTTTTTCTTCATCTTAACACAGTTATTGACAGTAACAGCAGCTTGTTAAACAAATAAAGTACATTCCAGATATCTGAAAGCGCGTTTTGCCCGCACACGGATCACATCTAATTTTGCTCCAAATTGTGACTTTTTTATTGAACGTTGAAAATATTGTACTACTTTTAAAATGGGAAAGGCGCATGGCAAGGGACGGGGAACTGGACGTGATGGTGATGGTGCATGCAGAGGCAGAGGGCAAGCTGCAATTGTGCCACAACAAACACTCACATCTTATTGCAACAGATTCCTGTCAGAATTCATAGAGGATGGCAGAAGACCACTCTTGACACCAGAGCAGTGTGAAAAGGTTGGATGGCGGATAATACTTCATGTCAGTTTGGCACCACTACCAGCACACTGTCTTCCACATGGTCAAGTCTAAGTAGCCGTGAGTTTGGACCGCATATTCCTCACCCTGATCCTCCTTCCACCTCCCATGCCGAGTGCCCGCAGACAACTGATCCCACACTTGGACACTCTGAAGAGCTGTTCAGTTGTCCATTTATAGATTCTGGCCTCTTGCCCGGTCCACTTGAAGCGGGGCAAACTGAGATTGCATGTAGCGATGTCAAAATATTTGAGCAACCACGTTCAAACAAAGGCGACGGTGGGAATGTGTCACAAGAGGTGGACGATGATGAGTCACAATTGCCAGAAAGTCAGGAGGAGGAACAGGGTGCGAAAGTGGAAGAGGAGGTGGTGGATGATATAGTAACTGACCTAACCTGGCAGGAGGACAGGCAGAGCGAAGGCAGCAGCACACAGGGGGAGGGAGGCGTAGTACCACAATAGACAGGAAGAAGCACTGTGGTGGACGCAGACAGAAGGCGTTCCTCGTAATACCAACACGATGGAAGTTGTCATTACAGCTGTTCGGTCTTCCCGAGTCTGGTTGTTTTTTAAAGACTCTGCTGATAACCCCAAACAAGCCATTTGCACCACCTGCCATGCCCGCATCAGCAGAGGTAGCAAAACTACCAGCCTGACCACCACGAGCATGATCAGGCACATGGCAGCGAAGCACCCGACTTTATGGGCTGAATCCCAGAGTCCAGGAGCAGTGTCTGTTGGTAACACCACAGCTTCTTCCGCTGTTGTGCGTGGAAACCAATCTCCTATCCATATTGCCTGCGAAGATGCCTCCTGCCCTGCACCTGTCGTTGCACACACTCAACTACCACCATCCGCAAGCACGTCCACATCCTTGTCCCAGCGCAGCCTTCAGTTGTCCATACCCCAGTCATTGGAACGAAAGCGGAAATACGCAGTCAACGCCCCACAGGCCACAGTACTAAATTCACACATTTCTTGTCTGCTTGTGCTCAAAATGTTGCCTTTTAGGCTCGTTGAGACCGAAGCTTTCCTTAACCTGATGGGGCTGCCATCCCAAGGTACTCTGTACCCAGCCGACATTATTTTTATGGGTGTGCCGTCCCGGCATCACAGAAGCACGTGTCCCACAACATTACCCGTGCGCTCAACATGTAGACAAGTGCTTCTGGTCAGGGATGTTACATCTCGCTGACGACACACTGGGTTAACATGGTCGAAGCCAGGACCCAGTCTGACATTGGGATGGAACACGTCCTACAAATGCAGAGGATTGCGGGTCCTAGCTCAATCAGGGTTGCCCCCACAGTCTACAGCTCCTGCACGTCATCCTCCTCCTCCTCCTCTTCAGCCTGCATCTCTGAAATGACCACATCAGTCGCAAGCTGGAAGCACTGTAGCACTGCCTCAGTCAAGCATCAACAGGCTGTGCTGAAACTAATATGCTTAGGTGACAAACCTCACACTGCTGAAGAGTTGTGGACAGCTCTGAAAGAGCAGGCAGATATGTGGCTGACACCGCTGAACCTACAGCCAGGCATGGTGGTGTGTGACAATGGCCGTAACCTGGTGACGGCTCTGAGGCGAAGCGAGCTCACACATGTATCATGTCTGGCCCATGTGCTTAACCTGGTGGTTCAGTGGTTTCTTAAAACCTACACGGAGCTGCCGGATCTACTTGTGAAAGTACACCACCTGTGTGCCCATTTTAGAAAGTCAGCTACAGCTTCAGCTCCCCTTTCTGTGCTTCAGCATTGTTTGAAGCTTCCGGCTCACCGACTGGTGTGTGATGTCCCCACTTGTTGGAACTCTACACTGCATATGCTGGAAAGGATTTGTTAGCAGAATAGGGCCGTTGTTGAGTACCAGCATCAACAAAGGCGTCGGTATTCAGTACAGACTCCACACATAAGACCTCAGGAGTGGACATGGATGTCAGACATATGTTGTACCATCCTACAAAACTTTGAGGAGACCACCAAGATGGTGAGCGGCGATGACGCCATAATTAGCGTCACCATCTCGCTTCTCTGTATTCTGAAAAGCTCTCTGCTCACAATCAAAGAGGATGCATTGCAGGCGGAGCACGATGAGATGGAGCAAGGAATCATACAGGGTGATTACACACAGCCAGCCTCATGTCATCCCAAAGTGGATTGGTTGACAATGAGTAAGAGGAGGAGGAAGAACAGGAGCTACTTTCCTGCGCTATAGACGGTACTACAAGCACAACTGTCATACCGTCTGTTCAGCGTGGATGGCCTGAGGACAGGGAGGAGGACAGCATGGTCAGTCATCCTGTTGGTGAGGACATGGAAGGCTTGCCAGTTAGCAGTCTGGCACGCATGGCAGACTTTATGTTGCGCTACCTTTCCTGTGACCCTCGCATTATCAATTTTTTTGCTGACACTCAGTAGTGGTTGGTGATACGTGTAGACCCATGCTACAAGGAGAACTTTCAATCTCTTATTCCAGAGACAGATATAGTACAGACTAAAAGTTTGGGCACACCTTCTCATTTAAATTTTTTTTTCTATTTTCTTGACTATGAAAATTGTACATTCACACTGAAGGCATCAAAACTATGAATTATCACATGTGGAATTATATACTTAACAAAAAAGTGTGAAACAACTGAAAATATGTCTTATATTCTAGGTTCTTCAAAGTTGCCACCCTTTTGCTTTGATGACTGTTTTGCACACTCTTGGCATTCTCTTGATGAGCTTTAAGAGGTAGTCACCGGAAATGGTCTTTCAACAATCTTGAAGGTGTTCCCAGAGATGCTTAGCACTTGTTGGACCTTATGCCTTCACTCTGCGGTCCAGCTCACCCCAAACCATCTCGATTGGGTTCAGGTCTGGTGACTGTGGAGGCCAGGTCATCTGGCGTAGCACCCCATCACTCTCCTTCTTGGTCAAATAGCCCTTACACAGCCTGGAGGTGTGTTTGGGGTCATTGTCCTGTTGAAAAATAAATGATGGTCCAACTAAACGCAAACCGGATGGAATAGCATGCCGCTGCAAGATGCTGTGGTAGCCATGCTGGTTCAGTATGCCTGCAATTTTGAATAAATCCCCAACAGTGCCACCAGCAAAGCACCCCCACACCATCACACCTCCTCCTCCATGCTTCACGGTGGGAACCAGGCATGTAGAGTCCATCTGTTCACCTTTTCTGCGTAGCACAAAGACACGGTGGTTTTAACCAAAGATCTCAAATTTGGACTCATCAGACCAAAACACAGCTTTCCACTGGTCTAATGTCCATTTCTTGTGTTCTTTAGCCCAAACAAGTCTCTTCTGCTTGTTGCCTGTCCTTAGCAGTGGTTTCCTAGCAGCTATTTTACCATGAAGGCCTGCTGCACAAAGTCTCCTCTTAACAGTTGTTGTAGATATGTGTCTGCTGCTAGAACTCTGTGTGGCATTGACTTGGTCTCTAATCTGAGCTGCTGTAAACCTGTGATTTCTGAGGCTGGTGACTCGGATAAACTTATCCTCAGAAGCAGAGGTGACTCTTGGTCTTCCTTTCCTGGGGCGGTCCTCATGTGAGCCAGTTTCTTTGTAGCGCTTGATGGTTTTTGCAACTGCACTTGGGGACACTTTCAAAGTTTTCCCAATTTTTCGGACTGACTGACCTTCATTTCTTAAAGTAATGATGGCCACTCGTTTTTCTTTGCTTAGCTGCTTTTTTCTTGCCATAATACAAGTTCTAACAGTCTATTCAGTAGGACTATCAGCTGTGTATCCACCAGACTTCTGCACAACACAACTGATGGTCCCAACCCCATTTATAAGGCCAGAAATCCCACTTATTAAACCTGACAGGGTACACCTGTGAAGTGAAAACCATTTCCGGTGACTACCTCTTGAAGCTCATCAAGAGAATGCCAAGAGTGTGTAAAGCAGTCATCAAAGCAAAAGGTGGCTACTTTGAAGAACCTAGAATATAAGACATAATTTCAGTTGTTACACACTTTTTTGTTAAGTATATAATTCCACATGTGTTAATTCATAGTTTTGATGCCTTCAGTGTGAATTTACAATTTTCATAGTCATGAAAATACAGAAAAATCTTTAAATGAGAAGGTGTGTCCAAACTTTTGGTCTGTACTGTAGGTGTATTAAAATCATGCAGTACCAGAGGGCCATTGTTGCGGAATTACAGAAACAATTCCCATCTGAAAACGCTGTCGGCAGATGTCACAGTTCGTTGACCAACCAAGGAGTAGAGGGGAGAGAGACCCAACTACAATCCAGAAGAGGCAGGGGAACACTGGCAAAGTACTGGGACACTTTTCTCAGACCCTCCCATCGCCCTGGCTCAGAGTCGCAGAGTAGTCTCACAAGGCCTGGAAAGTTTGGGAAGATCTTGAAGGAGTACCTTGCTAACCATACCAACATCCTCCGTGATTCCTCTGTGCCTTTTAGTTATTGGGTATCCAAGCTGGACACATGGCATGAACTGGCTCTCTACGCCTTGGAGGTCCTGGCCTGCCCTGTCGCTAGCGTTTTGTCAGAGCGGGATTTTAGTGCCGCTGGTGGAATAAGAACTGATAAGCGCATCTGCCTGTCAACAGAAAATGCTGACAGGCTGAGTCTTATCAAAATGAACAAGGCATGGATTGGGGCAGACTTCTGTACACCATCAAATGAGAACAGCGAAACATAACCTTCAATAGAGTATATTTTTTGGGGAGGTGTATTTCCATGCACCTCTTCACACCCACATATGGGTATATGCATCCTGACTTTGGCTATTTGGTGTGTTATTATCCTGCTCCTTCTCCTCATCCTCATCATAATAATAATAATAATTTTATTTCTATAGCGCCAACATATTCCGCAGCACTTTACATTATAGAGGGGACTTGTACAGACAATAGACATTACAGCATAACAATAAACACAGATCAAAGTGAATACCAAGAGGAAAGAGGGCCCTGCTCGCAAGCTTACAATCTATGAGGAAAAAGGGAGACACGAAAGGTAGATGGTAATAATTGCTTTCTTTGTTCGGACCAGCCATAGTGTTCGAATCGGGTGTACATGTAATTCTGCATGAACCAGTTAACAGCCAAAATTTGTAACAGTTGTAAGGTTTCTCTCACTCGGCTGCTTCAGAGGTAAATCAGGAGACACTTTCTTATGCAAAAAGTCCTTAGGTTTATTACATCATAAACCATAGTACCGTACAATTCAAATCTTCAATGTTTCAGCTCCTGCCTGGAGCCTCACTCCTCAGACACAGAGACCTCTCTGTAACGTCCTGCCGGGACACATGGAAGTCTGTCCACACTGGTAGACTCCCACACACTCTCCTCAGGTGCCAAACACACTCCATTACATAGGTGTAACTCCACCCACAGGTGAGGTCAGGAATCAGGATCACATGGTTAGATCACATGGTCATGACCTCACCACAGGTCCTTTAGATACACACCATTACATACAGGTTTTATCCTAGGTATTTAGACACATACCCCTTGGGTGGGTTTGTAGGTGACTGGACCCGCCCAGCTCTCCAAGTCACCTGGAAGCCTCCCAATGTATAGCACAACTCAGCAGTAGATCTGCTGAACCAAAACATATCCAGGCTTCCATCACAGGGCCACCCACCTCTGCGATACATACCGTCCATCCATCACATGACCCCATGCATATCCCGAGGGCCATACACAGTGCCCCCTAGCTGCATCAGGGGTCATTACACCACATACCTCCCCCCTCTGTTCAAACTTGTGGGGTTGAACACTTGTTACCCGACCAGAGATCCTTCTCGGTCGTCTCTGCCAGTCACACCGTCTCTCTAAGTCGGGCCCTGCTACTGATCTCTTTTGTAGGCGTCTGTCCTCCGACTCTGTCACCTCTGTTGCTGACTCCCCCCTGTCAGACCACCCGCATCCCCAGCGGTCAGTACAGCGTCGCAATTCCCTTGCACCCATACGTCCTGTCTGGTCTGAGTCCTTTTTATTTCGTCCACTACAGGTTCTCCTGCTTAGGACACTCATCACTGGACTAACTGAGGCATCGCTACTTCTACCTCTTCCATCAGGCGACCTATTTCCTGTATTAGCTCCAGCTTGAGTACTTGTAGTCTTAAGCGAACCTCTTCTCCTCTCAATACCACAGGTTGAAGGTGAAGGCCATCTTCTTTCCATTTCCTGCAGGTTTCTGTTAACCTGGTCCCTCTCAAGTCGTAGCTGCTCTACTTCTCTCAGGTATGACACACGATACTCCAGGAGCATCCGGATATTCCCAAGGCTCTCCATGGATCCGATAATGAGGAACGGAACCATCCCAACTTTACCCACTACCTGGACTTCGCCATCAGCCGGAATCCTGACTCTCGTCACACCGGACTTGTTCACCATCGCCTGCATCACTTTCCCGAGTCTTCCGATGACTTTCTTCACCAGACCTCTGGGCACTTGAACGATGTCTTCCATCAAGCCAAGCTGATTTTGAGCCTTTCTTGCTTGCTCCAGACGTCGAGCGGCTTCTTTATTTCTCAACAGGATCACCTGTTTCGTGCGGAGACAATGTAGGTGCATGTCCCTCAGGATAGCCACCCGCTTTATCGTGACTTCCCTAGTCGACAGGATGACCAACTGTTTCATCTCTGGAACCCAGTTCACACTGCATGCTTCTACTGCCTTTCTAAAGGCCTCATGCACCTCCTCAATGGCACACACTTCTCGCCTGTCTTCGGGTATCTCTATTACACACTTGAAAACGGACCCGTCACCTTCTTGGACAGACTGTTGTACCTCCTCGTCCTGAGCGTTAGTACGGTTTTCCAAGACCTCAATCTCCTTTGTATGGCAATTTGCATGGCACTTCCCCTGCTGGATTTCTTCTCCCATAGATTTCTGGAGCTGGACACCAGTCTCCTCCTGTATCTTGAGCATACGGAGAACTTTATCTCGCTCCTCTGCCAAACAGCGACACTCATCCTCCCTCCGGAGAAGCTCCTGCTGGTGCTTCACTTGGGCCTCCCTGAGCTTAGAGATTTCCTTCTCCAGCTCCTCCATTCTGTGCTCAATTATTCGTCTCAGGACCCTTTCTTGCTCGACTGCCTCTTTCACTGTTTCTTTAAACAGTTCTATCTCCTGGTCCTGCTCTCTTTTAGCCAGCACCTGTCGCACCATTACTTCTTTAATTAAATTTTTGGCTGAGCACTCTTGCCCACGCACACTCTGCGTCTCCAGAGTTCCACCTGTTCCTGCATCCGCAGTTTCCACTGTCTCACGACTCCCGGTAACTTCAGAGAGCTCCAGCTCTGCCTCCTTATCAAGGACAGTCACCTGACCGGTACCTGACCCTGACTCTTCCTCATCATTTCTCTTCTTAGAGGATGTAGCCTGTCCCGCCCTTCCGCGGCCCCTGCGGCGAGAGGAAGATCGGCCATTTTTACTCGGCTCCACCTTACTGTACTCGCTTTCCCTTGCGGTCGAGTCACAGTCTGCACAGGAGTCACTCTCGGGGCCCCTCCCGTTACCTTCTAACCGGGTGTCCGTTCTAGAGGTCTTATCTATCACATCGTCATTGGTTCTACTGTCATACATTTCAGAGGACATCATGTCAGTAAGTCGGGCAGACGCATCCTTTCCTCCTGTGTCACCGTCTGACTCGTCAGTTTTGGGAGGTGTCACTGTCCCAATGTCTCTCACCCCAACAGTAGAGAGGCCACCCTCCTGCTGTAGAGGAACTCCCCTGTCCCACAAGCCAGAGAACAGTTTAGAGTCCCGCCATATGACCACTGGACGCGAAAAATTAGGGATTATAGCGACATCCTGTCCTGCAATGTCCCAGCCTGTCTCAAAGACCACCCTGGCCACTGGATAATCCCTAGTGTCCCCATGGATACAGGTGACCCTGACCTTTCTTCCAGGTATTTGAAACCCGTCAGGTGCAACCCTCACTAGAGTCACCGGACTCCCCGAGTCGACCAGACCCACCACCTCTTCATCGTGTATCTTCAGGGTACACCCCCGTAGTAGTGTGCCGGGTGGATAGTTCCTAAGGCAGACTGGACACATATAACATATTTGCCCCGGGCAACAGTTGGTCTGCACCTCCCCTTTAACGTTGGGATCCTCCACCCCCTTTTTGCCAACTATCCCCTTTTGGGTTGCCGCCCCCTTTTGGGACTCCGCCCCCTTTTGGGCCACCATCCCCTTTTGGGTTGCCACCCCATTTTGGGCCATCACCCCTCCTTGGGTTATACACCGTGGACTCTGCTACGTCTCTACCAGACCCCAGTTCGCACAGACCCTTATGTCTCTTTGGGCTGGTACTGTTCCTTTAAGAGGTCACCCACTCTGGACCTCTGATGTCCTTATGGTACATCACCAGCTCCGGCTGGTACTGCCACCATTTCGGTTGCAGCCACCAACAACCAGCACCTCCAGATGCTACTCCTAAGCTGTTGTGGCTGTTACTGCAGCTCCGGCTGCTGCAGAACCTCTTGCTGCAACAGTCACTGTAGCTCCTGCTACCACAAGTATCTGCACACTGTGCTGTCTTGCCGCTTGTCACCTTCGTGACACCACGAGTCACAGCCAGCCACTTGTCACCTTCATGACTCCTCCGAGCCACAGCCAACACCTCACACGTGTTCCAGAGAAAAAAAAAAAAACACCAAAAAAAACAGTTTCTCACTGACCCGTCAGCACAACACAGACTCCTGTCTGTCACACTCTTGGCCACAGAGATTTCCGGACACCTCCTCTCCCAGAGGCATCCCACAAAGGAAAACAGTCTTTCACTGACCCGTCAGTACAACACAGACTCCTGTCTGTTACACTCCTGTCTGTTACACTCTCAGCCAGAGAGATTTTCCGGACACCTCCTCTTTCTCAGAGGCATCCCACAGAGGAAAAAAAACTAGTCTTTCACTGACCCGTCAGTACAACACCCCTTAAGGTACTCAAAGCCACATTCAAGAAGTTTATTAACCCTTCAGGTGCTTCACAGGAGCTGAAGCAACTTGGAAGGAAAAAATGAACATTTAACTTTTTAGTCACAAAATGATCTTTTACAAACAATTTTTTCATTTTAACAAGGGTAAAAGGAGAAAATGGACAGAAAATGTTGTTGTGCAATTTCTCCTGAGTACGCCGATACCCCATATGTGGGGGAAAACCACTGTCTGGGCGCCCGGAAGGGCTTGGAAGGGAAGGAGCGCCGTTTGACTTTTTCAAACCAAAATTGGCTGGAATTGAGATTGGACGCCATGTCGCGTTTCGAGAGCCCCTAATGTGCCTAAACAGTGGAAACCCCCCACATGTGACACCATTTTGGAAACTAGACCCCCTAAGGAACTTATCTAGATCTGTTGTGAGCACTTTGAACCCCAAGTGTTTCACTAAAGTTTATAATGCCTGGGTGTGAAAAAAAAAAATTTCCACAAAAATAATTTTTTAGTCCCCAATTTTTGATTTTTCCCAAGGAAATTGGACCCCAAAAGTTGTTGTCCAATTTGTCCTGAGTACGCTGATACTCCATATGTGGGGAGAAATACTGTTTGGACGCACCTCAGGGCTCGGAAAGGAAGTAATGACATTTTGGAATGCAGACTTTGATGGGTGTCATGTTCAGTTTGCAGAGTCCCTGATGTGCCTAAACAGTGGAAACCCCCACAAGTGACCCCATTTTGGAAATTAGACCCCCTAAGAAACTCATCTAGATCGTGGTGAGCACTTTGAACCCCCAAGTGCTTCACACAAATTTATAATGCCCGGGCATGAAAATAAAAAGTCCTATTTTTTTCCCACAAAAGTAATGTTTAAGTCACCAAATTTTTATTTTCCCAAGGGTAACATGAGAAATTGGACCATAAAAGTTGTTGTCCAATTTGTCTTGAGTACGCTGATACCCCATATGTGGGGAGGAACCACTGTTTGGGCGCACGGCAGAGCTCGGAAGGGAAGGCGCGCCATTTGACTTTTTCAAACCAAAATTGGCTGGAATCGAGATTGGACGCCATGTCGCATTTGGATAGCCCCTGATGTGCCTAAACAGTGGGAATCCCCCACAAGTGACCCCATTTTAGAAACTAGACCCCCTAAGGAACTTATATAGATCTGTGATGAGCACTTTGAACCCCCAAGTGCTTCACACAAGTTTATAACGTAGAGTGTTGTGAATATGCTGGAGGCGGCTTCTGAGCTGGGGCTCCCTCCAGTGGTTGCTGAGGGTAATGAACTGATTACTGAA
Organism: Oophaga sylvatica; assembly: GCA_033576555.1. Classification (NCBI taxonomy): domain Eukaryota; kingdom Metazoa; phylum Chordata; class Amphibia; order Anura; family Dendrobatidae; genus Oophaga; species Oophaga sylvatica. The sequence continues at coordinate 38,907 of JARQOD010004984.1, forward strand.
TGGCCTTCAGCTGGTGCTGAATGATAGGATATAAGTGACCTGAGTTCCCAGCAGCCTTGCCTTATCAATTATTCCTTCTGGTCTTGCTTGAAGCACTGCTAGTTTCCTGCTCTCCTTCAGATAAGTGTTTGCTGTTTTTTTTCCTCTGTTTGATTTTGTTTGCTGGTTTGCTGCTTGCAGTGGACTGCAGCCTGTCCCCTTTTGGGGGTCTGGCGCTGCAATTGTGCTCCGTTTGTGTCTGCACTTTTGCTTTGTTCCTTTGTTACTTTTTATTTGCTGAATAGCGTTTTGTTACACCAGAGATCAGATTTAGGTGGATGAGATAGTGTGATCTCAGGTTTTTTGGCAATCAGAAGTGTTGGTATTTTTGTTAGGGTTTTGTTGGATTGCAGTCAGAATTCTTTCCTATACTTTTCTGTCTAGACAGATTGGGCCCCAACGTTTGCTCATTCTATTTTCTGTCTGTGTCCGTGCTTTCTTCTTATCTAACCGCCATTACATGTTTGGGGGCTTCCTATTTTCTTTGCGGATCTGCTCCGGGGCAGATAGCTTTCATCTTTCTGCCTTTTGGTGTAGTTATCTCTCAGGCTGTGACGAGGCGTCTAGGATCACCGTAGGAACGCTCCACGGCTACTTCAAGTTGTGTGATTAGTTCAGGTTACTGCAATCCAATAGGTTCCAGCCTCTCTGGTGTATTACCGCTTTTGCTATTTTTTGCTATTTCTCCTCAGTTACCGAAACATAACAGTAGAGCCGTAAAATTAAAAAATCATATTTTTTCCACAAAAATGATCTTTTCACCCCAATTTTTATTTTCCCAAGGGTAACAAGACCTCAAAAGGTATTGTGCAATTTGTACTGAGTACGCTGATACCCAATATGTGAGGGTAAACCACTGTTTAGGTGCATGGCAGAGCTCAGAAGGGAAGGAGCGCAGTTTGACTTTTCAACGCAGAATTGGCTGTATGCCATGTCGCGTTTGGAGAGCCCCTGATGTGCCTAAACAGTGGAAACCCACCACAAGTGACACCATTTTGGAAACTTGACCCCAGAAGGAACTTATCTAGATCTGTTGGGAGCATGTTCAACCCCCAAATGTTTCACTAAAGTTTATAATGCCTGGGTGTGAAAATAAAAAATAAAAAAAATTCCACAAAAAATGATTTTTTAGTCCCCAATTTTCCAATTTTTGATTTTTCACAAAGGAAATTAGACCCCAAAAATTGTTGTACAATTTGTTCTGAGTACGCTGATACCCATATGTGGGGGGGAAATACTGTTTGGGTGCATGGCAGGGCTCGGAAAGGAAGTAATGACATTTTGGAATGCAGACTTTGATCGGAGTCATGTTCAGTTTGCAGAGTCCCTGATGTGCTTAAACAGTGGAAACCCCCCCCCAAGTGACCCCATTTTGGAAACTAGACCCCTAAGGAACTTATCTAGATCTGTGGTGAGCACTTTGAACCCCCAAGTGCTTCACACAAGTTTATAATGCCCGGGCATGAGAATAAAAAATCCAATTTTTTCCCACAAAAATGATCTTTTAGTCACCAATTTTTTATTTTCCCAAGGGTAAGGGGAAAAATTCGACCCCAAAAGTTGTTGTCCAATTTGTACAGAGTACGCTGATACCCTATATGTTGGAGAAAACTACTGTGTGGGCGCACGTTGGGGCTCGGAATAGAAGTAGTGACGTTTAGTAATGCAGACTTTGATGGAATGGTCTGCGGGTTTGGAGAGCCCCTGATGTGCTTAAACAGTGGAAACCCCCCACAAGTGACCCCATTTTGTAAACTAGACCCCCAAAGGAACTTATCTAGATGTGTGGTGAGCGCTTTGAACCCCCAAGTACTTCACAGAAGTTTATAACGCCCGGACGTGAAAATAAAAAAATCATATTTTTTCCACAAACATGATCTTTTAGTCCCCAGTTTTTTATGTTGCCAAGGGTAACAGGAGAAATTGGACCCAAAAAGTTGTTTTCCAATTTGTCCTGAGTACGCTGATACCCTATATGTGGGAGAAAACTACTGTATGGGCACACGTCGGGCTCGGAAGTGAAGTAGTGACGTTTTGCATTGCAGACTTCGATGGAATGGTCTGCGGGTGTCATGTCGCGTTTGGAGAGCCCCTGATGTGCCTAAACAGTGGAAACCCCCCCAAGTGACCCCATTTTGGAAAATAGACCCCCAAAGGAACTTATTTAGATGTGTGGTGAGAACTTTTAACCCCCAAGTGCTTCACAGAAGTTTATAACGCAGAGCCATAAAAATAATAAATCATATTTTTTTCTACAAAAACGATATTTTTGCCCCCAATTTTGTATTTTCCCAAGGGTAACAGAAGAAATTGGACCCCTAGAGTTGTTGTGCAATTTGTCCTGAGTATGCTGATACCCCATATGTGGGGGTAAACTACTGTTTGGGCGCATGGCAGAGCTCAGAAGGGAAGGAGCACCGTTTGACTTTTTCAACGCCGAATTGGCTGGAATTGAGATCAGACGCCATGTCACATTTGGAGAGCCCCTGATGTGCCTAAACAGTGGAAACCCCCCCAATTCTAACTCCAACCCTAACCCCAACACACCCCTAACACTAATCCCAACCCTAACCTCAAACCTAACCCTAACACACCCGTAACCCTAGTCCCAACCCTAACCCTAGCCCCAACCCTAACCATAACTTTAGCCCCAACCCTAACTCTAACCCTAATGGGAAAATGGAAATAAATAAATTTTTTAATTTTATTATTTTTCCCTAACTAAGGGGGAGATAAAAGGGGGTTTAATTTACTATTTATAGCGGGTTTTGATGATTGGCAGCTGTCACATGCTAAAAGACACTTTTTATTGCAAAAAGTAGTTTTTGCATCATCACATTTAGAGAGTTATAATTTTTCTATATTTTGGCCCACAGAATCATGTGAGGTCTTATTTTTTGCGGGTTATTATGATTTTTGGGAGGCAGAATGAACAAAAACCAGCAATTCATGAGTTTCTTTTGGGGGAGGGGCGTTTATAGCGTTCTGCGTGTGGTAAAATTGATAATGCAGTTTTATTCTTCGAGTCAGTACGATTATAGTGATACCTCATTTATATAATTTTTTTATGTTTTGGCGCTTTTATACAATAAAAACGATTATATATAAAAAATAATTATTTTTGCAACGCTTTATTCTGCGAGCTAGAACTTTTTTATTTTTTCGCTGATGATGCTGTATGACTGCTTTTTTTTTGCGGAACAAGATGACGTTTTCAGAGGTACCATTTATGTTTATATCGGTCTTTTTGATCGCGTGTTATTCAACTTTTTGTTCGGCGGTATGATAAATCATTGTTTTTTAGCGTTTTTTTTTTTAAGGGGTTCACTAAAGGGGTTAACTAATGGGACAGTTTTATAGTACAGGTCGTTACGGACACGGTGATACTAAATATGTGTACTTTTATTGTTGTTTTTTTTTTACATTAAAGAAGTGAATTTATTGGGGAATATTTTTTTTTTTCATTATTTAGGAATTTTTTTTTACACTTCTTATTTTTATTTTTTTACATTTTTACTTTGTCCCAGGGTGGGACATCACTGTGTAGGGTCAGATCGCTGGTGTGACAGTGTGCACAGCACTCTGTCAGACCAGCGATCGCTCTGGCACTGCTGCAGGCACTGAGGAAGGTGCCTCCCTGCAGGACCCGGCGGCCATCTTGGATCCATCGCGCTGTTCTGAGGGTCTCAGGGGAGCGCGCAGGGAGCCCCCTCCCTGCGCGATGCTCCCCTGTGCCCCCTGTACACCGCGATCATGTTTGATCGCGGTGTGCCAGGGGTTAATGTGCCGGGAGCCGTCCGTGACCGCTCCTGGCACATAGGGCTGGGTGTCAGCTGTGATAATCAGCTGACACCCGGCGGCGATCAGCTGCGCTCCCCCCGGGAGCGCAGCTGATCGCCTTGGACGTACTATTCGGTCCCTGGGAATTAAGTACCAAGTCACATGGACGGAATAGTACATCCGATGGGATTAAGGGGTTAATTAATGGATGTATGATGGCATGCTTAAATGAGGAGGGAAAGATACCGGAAGAGAGAGAGGTTGAATATTTTTGTTAGGTGATAGGTGACAGCAGGGAAAGGGACTGGAGGTGTGATGGAATGGGGTCACTGATGCAAGTGGTAGGGCGGGAAGATGCAAAGAGCCTGATTACTTCTTCTGTGACTGGTTCAAAATCAGAGAGTGAGCTAGATGCAGTGGGGAGGGAGGACAGTGCATGGTGTGAGAGGATTGGGAGATAATTTCCTGTGAGATGTGGTCAATTTTTTCTTTGAAATAGTTGCCCAGATCGTCTGCGTGGAGATCTGTGGTTGGAGCCTGCACTTTTGGGTACAGTAGGGAGTGAAAAGTGTCAAAGAGACGTTTGGGGTTATTTCTACGCTAAGAAATTAGGACTTTCCACAAGTTGCATGGTTTCAGGCACTCCCTCAAAACACATTTGTTCAGAGCGGCCTATCACATTCACTAATCAAAGTCATTCTAAGTGTGTGTGTAGCCCATTCACTATCTCCATCCATCCCTCACTCCCTCAAGATGGCTGGACCATCATTGTAAATACACCATTGTATATACACACCTGTACTTTGTATCTCCCCCACCTCATTGTAGATTGTAAGCTCTCACGAGCAGGGTCGTCTTATTTTGCCTTAATTATTTGTAAGCTTTTCAGGGGATATAGCTCTGGGATCGCCGTCTGGGTAGACAGAGTGGCACGGAAACAGTTCATTCACAGCAGTACTGGTGCAAACTGGCCGCAACCAGCTTTATTAAAGTCCACAGCAAACAGATAAAAACAAATCATAAACATAAGACCTGGGCTTGTCCAGCCACTAATTACACTTAGATAGATTTCCCTATCTATCCGGGTCCCGACTCTAACAGCCAGGGCCAAAACAAGACATATGTTCAGCATTTACCAGCATGGAGGTTCACAGAGTCTCCTCCTTGTGTCTGAAGGCACCTTCAACGTCCAGACTTGAGAGAGCTCCCCTCCTATTCAGCAGCTATCCGCATGGATTCTCACAGAGACTACTCCTGTGTCCGGGGTACATCGAGCACCCAGACTGAGATAGCTCAAACTCCTGGAGACACCTTCTGTGCCTGGACCCCTCCTGTGTCCAGACTAAGCGAGCTCTCTGACTGTGCTCCCAAGCACCTACTTCTGGCTTCCTAATCAACACCTGAGTGGATTCAGGTCTGAGCTGCAAGCGTGTACTGAATGGCAGGTGTAGTGACCTTTCTTTACCACCAGGTTTACAAAGCCACACATTTCGCTCATACCAGTCAGCAAAGTACTTAGGTGAAATATACACCTCATTCAACACATATTCCTTCACTGTCTCACATATCCCCCCCCTCTTCTCCAGACCGGAGGGCTGGTCATCCAGACCGGAGGGCTGGTCAACAATCCCAAAGAGACAGTGAACTCCGGACCAGTTATGGCCAACACCAAGTTCATCTTCACCATTGTCATCTGTATCTTCACCTAAAGCAACCGCACTACGCTGTACCCTCCCAGGCCTATGCTCTCTGCGGGCCTCGGGTGTCCTGCACGGTTTCAGCTTGACCTTAGTGCCAGCCTCAGTCTCGGTATAGTGCCTCACCAGAGAAGTACGACCAGGCACGTCAGAACACCTCTGCTGATTCTTCCTCAGAAACTTTCGTACCTCCTGTTTTTGGGGCACTGACCCTGTGTCACCAACTGTCACAGGAGGTATAGGGGTTTTTTCAGCTTTCTCTAATTCCCCCTGAACCTTTTTTAGCACATCTACTTTCTTAAATATCAGTTGATTCATAAATTCTATTTCACAGAACTTAAGCGCCTCTGTCATGGTCTCTGACCATTTTGAGCCACACTGTTCAAACGATTGGCACTGTAGAGGGAGCTGATCGTTTTTCTTTTTCGGTACACATACTTCATCCTCTTCTTGTACAGGCTCTTCTGGTAGGACATGCTCAGAAGCCCTACCATCAGTCTTCTCTTCCACCACGTTCTGCATCCCATCTGAGCTCCTGTGTGTCTGCAGCGGCAACGGAGCGACACATCGCCCCTCCCACTCACTGGGACATGGTTCAGGTGTAGACTCCATGAAAATGCGCTTGAGCTCACCAAGGCCAACCTGATGTCTCAAAATCTCATCTTGGGATTTATCCAGATCCTTTGTGTCGCTCGGGAACACCGATGGAGCACCGGGCGCCGAACTTCCGGCCCGAGCTTCGCGAGTTGCAGCCACGGATCCGGACAGTACACCGTCCTCGCCGCTGTCTCCGGCAGAAACAGATTCCGGGGCAGAGTCAGTCCCCACATCTTCAGTCTTGTTCCTCACAGCTTCACTTGAGACCTCAGCTTCTGGTGAGGCATCTGGTTTGGTGTCTACCACTTCCATGGCTTTTTCCACCTCTGCAGCATCACCCTCAGAGTCCTTGGCATGATGCAGATCCACACCACACATTGATAACTTCTCATCTTCAACAGCATCCACTTGTGCTGTGTTCAGTTTCAGAGTCCTGCCTTTAAAGCTCAGCTCTCCTCCTTTCACCTTAGTCTTCGCCAGGGAACCGGCCAACTGTAAAACATCTTCAGATGCCATCTTCTGTCCGGCTGTAAGGTCAGCATCAGCTTTCTTCTCAGGACTCTCAACCTCCTCTGCTACCATGCCTTCCTCATTTGCACTGGTTGCTTTATGGTCATCAGATGATTCACTATCACTACCACTATCCCTGTCTGACCCCTTTTTCTCAGCCACATCTGGCTCACTGTCAGGGCTATACAATTCATTCTCATTCACATCCTGCTCACTTTCAGGGTTATACACTTCATTTTCATTTACATCCTGCTCACTGTCAGGGTTATACAATTCATTCTCATTCACATCTTGATCTGGAACCTTAGTTAACATGTCATCCACAACATTAACTTCACCATCTGGTCCCTCAAGTATGTGACTATGTGACAACCCCAGCACTATACTTCTATATAGCTCAGGTACTAGGAGCTGGCTCACGACCTCTCCCTGGACTTCAGTGTCCCTATACAACAGGTGAGTGTTTATGGCAACATGAGGAAACCTCTCCTCAGAGCCAGGCTCTTGGGAAACCTCATTTAGAACAATTATATTTTCCTGTGCCGTTTTAAGAGTGGGGTCTCGCCATTGTTCACTCTCAAAATTGTCAAAGTACACAGGTAAGTCAGGGACACTCGGTTCCCGAGAACCACCATCCTCGTCTCCCACCATCACCTGCAAAGGAATTTCATCTCTATCACAGTCATCATTATTATCAATATCATTATCATGATTATGATCAGTATCATCATCACTATCATGATCATCATCATTATCAGCATCAGCATCATCATCATGGTCACCATCATTATCATGATCATCATCATCATTACCATTATCATCATTATCATTATCATCATCATCATCATTATCACATAAGTTTAACGGCCCACTAGCATTGTGTTCCGCCCCTCGGGACTGCGCACCCTCAATAGGAGCTTCATCACACTGTCCATCAGAAACATTTTTCCCCCAGAGATCCTTAGATCGGGGAAAGTCATTACCCAATATAACGGGTTGCACCAGGTTCTTCACTACCCCCACTTCACATGAAACCTCCCGCGTTTGGGGATCAAGTCCACGACAGTCTCTGGGTAGACTTTGGTGTCTCCATGGACGCACACCACACTCAGGTGCTTATCAGGGAAGAAGTCCCTATCAATCAGGCTGTCACATACGGAAGTCACTGGACTCTCTGAGTCCAAGAGGGCCTGTGCTGGGCAGTCATTTACAACCACCGGGGACACCTGTGGTCCAGTCTCTTCGGCTGAGGTGGACACACACACAGGTTCTGCGCAGAAAGAGAGGGATCTGCCAACATCACAATACATAGGCTCCCCCTCTATTGGACAGTTGGCTGCAATTTCACGACATCTCCAACACTGTCCATCACACTTTTCCACCCACATGTCCCCTCGGGCCTGAACCCGCTTATCAGCATACCCCATGTCCCCAACAGCTGGAACGCTCTTACCGCGAGAGTTCAGCGTCCGGGAACTCTGAAGTGACGACCTCTCAGACGGCTGGTCACGGAGACAGTCTTTGCTGGCGATGGCCTTCTCCATCAGGCTGACCAGACGATTGGCGTCCTGGTGGTCTCCTTGTCCGACCTCTGGCTGTACCTCAGGAGGACATGCTCGGGTGTAGCGGTTCACTATCACCTTTCCAACTCCATAATCAGGTTTGCTGACTGCAGACTCCCAACTGCATCTCCAGTCATGAACTCCCCTGGCACGGGCTGTCACCGTAACACACAGCCGGGTAAGAATCTCCGCTTTCAGCTTGGCATAGTCTTGGCTGTCCTGCTCGCTCAGGTCAGCATAGGCCCTTTGGGGTTCTCCAATCAAATAGGGTGCGACCATCATGGCCCATTCAGATAGGGGCAGATTCTCCTTCTCTGCCAGTCCCTCAAACCTAGTGAGATATACCTCCACATCATCACGAGGTGTCATCTTTTTCAGGGACCGTCTTACCGCCTTCTTTACAGCGGACAATGCAGGTGACTTTGCAACATTACTTTGGGACGATGCGCTGCAAGTCTTTTGTAGTGCTGCCACCTGCTCAAAAAACAACCAGTTATTCTCCTGCTGCTGCTGCAGGAATTGCTGCTGGGCCTGCTGCATGCGCTGCTGGTGCTGCAGGCGCTGCCGCTCCATGCTCTGCTGCATGCTCCGCTGGGCCTGGACCAGGTACTCAAGGAGCTCCTCCATACTGCCGGACTTATCTGTCTCAACCACGGCAGTCTTATGTTGTACATTAACTTGCGCCATTTGTTCAAACAGCACCTCAATGCTGTCATCCATGCTGTCAGACTTCTCTGTCTCAACAACGGCAGTCTTCACTCAAGACATACACACTCCACAGTCTTTTCCACAGAAAATTCAGCTTGCTGTGCAGACACTTTTTTTTTTCTCTGCAAACTCTATTAGGGCCACTGTCTCTTTAAGACTGCTCCAATAGACGTTTCTCTTTGCTGACACACTTTTTTTTTTTTTTCTCTGCAAACTCTATTAGGGCCACTGTCTCTTTAAGACTGCTCCAACAGACGTTTCTCTTTTTTTTTTTTTTCTCTGACACACTTTTTTTTTTCTCTCTCTGCTGCTGCCTCAACAGACTTCACCTTTATTGCTGTCTCTAAGCCATTGTGCTGCACGCACATTCCAGCCCCAATTGTATCAGCCACTGTGCTGCCCCAGCATTCTCCGCCAATTGTAAGCTATTCAGGGGATATAGCTCTGGGATCGCCGTCTGGGTAGACAGAGTGGCACGGAAACAGTTCATTCACAGCAGTACTGGTGCAAACTGGCCGCAACCAGCTTTATTAAAGTCCACAGCAAACAGATAAAAACAAATCATAAACATAAGACCTGGGCTTGTCCAGCAGCCACTAATTACACTTAGATAGATTTCCCTATCTATCCGGGTCCCGACTCTAACAGCCAGGGCCAAAACAAGACATATGTTCAGCATTTACCAGCATGGAGGTTCACAGAGTCTCCTCCTTGTGTCTGAAGGCACCTTCAACGTCCAGACTTGAGAGAGCTCCCCTCCTATTCAGCAGCTATCCGCATGGATTCTCACAGAGACTACTCCTGTGTCCGGGTACATCGAGCACCCAGACTGAGATAGCTCAAACTCCTGGAGACACCTTCTGTGCCTGGACCCCTCCTGTGTCCAGACTAAGCGAGCTCTCTGACTGTGCTCCCAAGCACCTACTTCTGGCTTCCTAATCAACACCTGAGTGGATTCAGGTCTGAGCTGCAAGCGTGTACTGAATGGCAGGTGTAGTGACCTTTCTTTACCACCAGGTTTACAAAGCCACACATTTCGCTCATACCAGTCAGCAAAGTACTTAGGTGAAATATACACCTCATTCAACACATATTCCTTCACTGTCTCACATATTGTATTGTTAATGTTGTTACTTATGACTTGTGTTTTGAAACTGTTAAACTGTAAAGCGCTGCGGAATATGTTGGCGCTATATAAATAAACATTATTATTATTATTATTATTGGATAGTGAGGTGATGAGGTTGTTGAAATAGGTTTGTTTGGAGAGGTGAAGGGCAGAGTTATACGTTTTAAGCATAAACTTGTAATGGATGAAATCTTCGAGTAGATTAGATTTTCTCCACAGACGTTCGGCGCACCTGGAGCACCGCTGCAGGAAACGTGTTTGCAGTGTGTGCCACGGCTGTCGCCATCTGTGTCATATTGTTCTATGTATAAGAGGTGCAGTTTCATCCAGGGCACTTTGCAGGGTTTTGTTGTAATGCTTCAGTGCAGAATGTGGACATGACATCATCCACCACCACTAGAACACACGGGTGACCGTGGTCTGTGATGCAACAGCCAGTATTAATTTTTTCAAGGGTGTTTTGATGCCCATTCAAAAAATGTTTACACACTATGTACAGTCATGGCCAAAAGTTTTGAGAATGACACAAATATTATATTTTCACATGATCTGCTGCCCTCTGGTTTTTATGTGTGTGTTTGACAGATGTTTTTATCACAGACAGAAATATAATTGCAAACATATGAGTAACAAAAGCTTATATTGACAGTTAGAATGAGTTAATGCAGCAAGTCAATATTTGCAGTGTTGACCCTTCTTCTTCAGAACCTCTGCAATTCTCCCTGGCATGCTCTCAATCAACTTCTGGACCAAATCCTGACTGATAGCAGTCCATTCTTGCACAATCAATGCTTTCATTTTGTCAGAATTTTTAGGTTTTTGTTTGTCCACCCATCTCTTGATGATTGACCACAAGTTCTCAATGGGATTAAGATCTGGGGAGTTTCCAGGCCATGGACCCAAAATCTCTATGTTTTGTTCCCTGAGCCATTTAGTTATCACCTTTGCTTTATGGCAAGGTGCTCCATCATGCTGGAAAAGGCATTGTTGATCGCCAAACTGCTCTTGGAGGGTTGGGAGAAGTTGCTCTTGGAGGACATTCTGGTACCATTCTTTATTCATGGCTGTGTTTTTAGGCAAGACTGTGAGAGAGCCGATTCCCTTGGCTGAGAAGCAACCCCACACATGAATGGTTTCAGGATGCTTAACAGTTGGCATGAGACAAGACTGGTGGTAGCGCTCACCTTGTCTTCTCCAAATGAGGCGTTTTCCTGATGTCCCAAACAATCGAAAAGGGAATTCATCAGAGAAAATAACTTTACCCCAGTCCTCAGCAGTCCACTGCCTGTACCTTTTGCAGAATATCAGTCTGTCCATGATGTTTTTTCTGGAGAGAAGTGGCTTCTTTGCTGCCCTCCTTGAGACCAGGCCTTGCTCCAAGAGTCTCCGCCTCACAGTGTGTGCAGATGCACTCACACCTGCCTGCTGCCATTCCTGAGCAAGCTCTGCACTGCTGGTAGCCTGATCCCACAGCTGAAACACTTTTAAGAGATGGTCCTGGCGCTTGCTGGTCTTTCTTGGGCGCCCTGGAGCCTTTTTGGCAATAATGGAACCACTCTCCTTAAAGTTCTTGATGATGCGATAGATTGTTGACTGAGGTGGAATCTTTCTAGCTGCGATACTCTTCCCTGTTAGGCCATTTTTGTGCATTGCAATGATGACTGCACTTGTTTCTTTAGAGATAACCATGATTAACAGAAGAGAAACAATGATGCCAAGCACCAGCCTCCTTTTAAAGTGTCCAGTGGTGTCATTCTTACTTAATCATGACAGATTGATCTCCAGCCATGTCATCATCAACACCCACACCTGTGTTAATGGAGCAATCACTGAAAAGAGGTTAGCTGGTCCTTTTAAGGCAGGGCTGCAATGATGTTGAAATGTGTTTTGGGGATAAAGTTCATTTTCTAGCCAAATATTGACTTTGCAAGTAATTGCTGTTAAGCTGATCACTCTTTATAACATTCTGGAGTATATGCAAATTGCTATTAGAAAAAGTGAAGCAGTAGACTTTGTAAAAATTAATATTTGTGTCATTCTCAAAACTTTTGGCCAGAC